>JBCFYV010000746.1:0-68124 GCA_039000515.1 Timema cristinae
ACCCGTTTGCCATAGAGAATAATACCAGGTGATTTTATCAAATTTTTCGTCACATTGCGTTCAAGTTGCGGATAAAGTCTGCTACAAAATGTGACTTCCCGCAGCCGGAAGGGCCGCTGATGATGGCCGAAAATGGATGTTTCAACTTGTCCATAATGTTTGAGACTGAGCTTATAAGCTATATGAGCTTGTATTTATAGGAGAGGAAGGGAGCGGGGGTGTAGACGTAAAAACACAAACATAACAATTTTTACATATTTATTTGGTCATGAATATTTACAATATATAATTATTAGTATAAACATAACTGGTTTTGTTTACACACATTCGCCACGAATAAAAGGTGATTATTTAGACGGGCCGAATAATCACCTTTTACTTTCTTTCACTCTAGACAGTTCCACCGACATACCATTTTTCAAAGATTTTGTTTTTTTTTTTCATATTTTTTTCTGCATGAAAAACAAGCATATTTTTTTAAATTTTTTTATGCACCCGGGTTACTTTGTTTTAGATTTTTTTATTTAACAGTGCAATCCTCCGCCTACCTGATTTTTTTCTAGTCAATTATTTATTTGTATATATTTTAATTATAATAAATTGTTTGTATAAATTTTTATTTAGTACCGAGGCCACTATTCCCTCATATTGTAAACACAAACCAGTTATGTTTATATATTGTAAATATTCATGACCAAATAAATATTGTAAAAATTGTTATGTTTGTGTTTTTTAACGTCTATACCCCACACCTCTCTCCTATCCTATAAATACAAGTTCATATAGCTTATAAGCTCAGTCTCAAACATTATGGACAAGTTGAAACATCCATTTTCGGCCATCATCAGCGGCCCTTCAGGCTGCGGGAAGTAACCGGGTACACATCCCGCCGTAAGGATGTAGGGCAATAACACTAATTACTTCACAACTTTGATTGAAAGCAAGTACTAAAATTTCGCACTCTAGAAATATGTCTTATTATATTTATTAATCATAAAGTTAATATTAAAAGTAGGTTCAGATTTAAGAGAGGGCGACAGGGGCTAAAGCCTCAGGGTCTTCACAAATCCACAAACTTGTTTATGAATACAATAAAAATATTTTATTTTCAAAGTTTTGACATTATCTTCTGTCGTCAACAAGATCAACTAAAAACTATGGTTAATATAAACTTTGGATTTGTTTCAAACCAATATAATTTAGCATAATGACAGTAGCTACTTCTTTGAATAATATGTTTAACATCGAGGTTTTAACAGTAAGTTTCGTAAATAAAAATTATAATATTAAAACTTTGAAAAGGAAATTATTTGTTAAATGTTGGGCCTTTCAACTTATAACCCGGGCGCCTCCACAGTTCTAAATCAGGCCCTTATAAAAAGTTATCAAAAATCTTGCTATTATAATTATTGATTACTTTATAACTACTACTAAATTACTAATTAAATTAATTAAAAAGTTAAATACAAATGTGGCAACATGAGTTTCCTGTTTTAAAAAACAGGCTTCCTATGATAATCAGACTGTAGTATTTAGTGTCAATAAAAGGTGTTAAAGGAATCTCCTCTCAAAACTCTTTACGTCAAACGGCCACTAGCTCCAGGACACTTGATGTGAATTATCTCCGACTCACAAACTGCACTTGTGTCTGTTTTGAGCGCGCGTACGTACGAGCACAGAATACTCAGCGAGTATATGTAGGTCCCGTTATCAGCGGAACTTGTAAACATTTTATATTTTTATAATGATCTAAGCAGGTATATTCATAGTTTCCCTTTTTCCCCTCTTTAATTGGAAAAGGTTTAAAAATTACAGATTTTAATTATTCAGTCAAGAACTGTATCCATTTTTAAGATGGTAAACGAGGAAAGGGGTTGAAGAATGTGAAGGGAGCTATATTTTTCGCGTTCTACCCGGGTATATGTGGAATACTTGTCTAGATGAGCACTCGAGATACATTTGTTCTGTGCTGACAGATTCTGTCACAACGTAGCACTAGGGTGCTGGAGATCTTAACACACACACCCTTTTATTTATTAAGGGAAGGTACCTGACCACTCTTCCATGATGGGTTGATAATTATATCTTTTGTTGCAAATCCTTATAACATCCTACAAGTTTTTTAAAGATCGTTGCGCAATTATTTATAAGTGCTTTACTAACATTAAGCCAAATGAATTCTATCTACAACTCAATAAAATGTCTTTAAAAAGCTAATAGTCATCTTTAACAGTCATTATTATTTATAATATTAGTTTTAACATACAAGAAAGACTAAATTTATGACTTGCTTGGAATATATCTACAGTTCATTTATTATTTAGAAAAAAAGAGTCTACTTTAGATTGTTTTTGAAATATATTTTAAATGTTTTTTTTAAAGAGATTTCACAGTAGCTTATGATTCATTAATTTATTGTTCAATGTTACTGCATTTATCTTAGCATTGTTTTGTATATTTATAGTGCTTGCATCTGTTGCCAAGCGCTAAAGAAAATAAAAGGAAGTAGTAGTAGTATCTCATTGTGATAACACTGGTTACCAGTGACTATACTACCAAATTGAACAGGAAGATGTAGGTGAATTTTAAGAAAATGCCTCTAAACTTGTACGTACAGCAGAAACACTAGTGAACCCCAACAAGGATTAAATACTCACTCCGCTTTTAAAGTGTGGTACACTATCAGTACTGCCAACCCCGCTAAAAGTTCTTCAAATATAATTTATCTCGTTCCTCCTTCCCATACTAAATTAAAATAAACACATCAGTGCATACGTGGACTAAAAGATGAGTTTGTCTGATGGTGATGGGAAGGCTACGGTTGAAATCCGGATAGGTGCACTGAGGATGCGTTTTTTCCATTCTCCTTTCTCTGGTACATACTCTTTTAATATTATCTTCCTGGTCTCTACGTCATTAGACTTGTTAGAAGCGATGGAGGAAAATAACAACTATTATAAAATGTAATAATAATAATAATACGTTAACTGTGCAAATCTGTCATCATACAAATAATTTAAAAAAATCGTTACACATAATAGATTGAAAGCCATTTTTCTCAGTGATCTTTAAACAATTCTTTGCAAGTTGAAAATTAAATACATTCGTTATCGTATTTTAGTGTGGTGAACAAATACTCAATCAAATAACATATACTATAGGTCTGTATTAAAATGTATGTAGATCCTTCACTTCTACTGTGTCTATTGGTTCTAATCTTTAGAGTGTGTATTATAGAACTCAATCGTGGTACGACAGTAGGTGTAGGTATTTAATAACTGTTGCTTTCAAGATTATTAATTTGTCGGCATTGATAATCTAAAAAAGGGTCGGCAACTTGTTGATCGTGATCGACCGGTCGATGACTAATAAGAGTCTATCACCCGCATCGGTGGCGTAGTTGGCTAACGCGCGTGTCGTGTTGAGCTCGATTGCTGAGGATGGGGAGATCGAGGTTCGAATCTTGATCGGGTGAACTGGGGGGTTTGCTAAATGGTTTTCCAGTTTTCAAGATCGTCAAAACTCATTTTTTTAATGGTAATCGGCTGCACTCAGTTACTATAATGATCGACTGTATTGATTTTGAGGCCTATTTATTTCGCTCTCATTTTTGTTTTTCCACTAATATCAAGGTTATTAGGCTTCAACGTGGTCATGCATTTCATCTCACACGTCAACATAAGTGCGTATAACCCGATCGGTTAGTAATACGAGCTGTTAATATTACTTATTTGAATGGGATGTCAAACCATGTCCACTGATCTAGAGTCTATGGTCCCCACCAAAGATGTTGCAGGCGCTGTAGGTGGGAGGGCTTCCTGATAATTAATCATAATATCCGGTTTTATTCACTCCCCCGTGCGCCGATCGATCATCGATCACCAATTACCAATCATAGGGGGGAAGGAACTTTTTTTTAAATATAGACAGTTTTTTTTATATTGAAGGGATGTAGTTAGTTCTCACCAGGGATGTTGCTTGTCCATCCCCAAGAACAACAACATCGAGATACAATAGGCCGTTTTTGGTATGAAGGGATAACTATAAGGGATGACGGTTGTAGGGGAAGGGGATAAAGTGTTTTGAGCTGAGGGATGTAATATCCGTGTTTTTAACCCTCTGGATCATCGATAACGAATCACCAATTATCCATTCTTGAAAATCGATTGGGGGGGAACACGTACTATCCTTCATACAGAAAATGGTCTATAGTTTTTTCATACTCAGATATCACCCTTCATACACAAATACGGACTATATGTTCACTTGTTAGGATGTTTACGAAATACTCACACATCGCTAACAATAACAACACGTCCAAGGTAAACTGGAATGAGGGGTCGACCACATTAGTCAGATTAACTCTAAAAGGTTTTTAATTTATTTGTAAGAAGCTAAGTTTTTTTAAAAAAACTGTAATTTAAGGGTCCCAATCCTAATTTAAAATATTTTATATTATTTCCGGGTGGACAAAAAATAAATATTGATAGAATCTCATCTATTGGACATATTTTAGTTATAAAAGTGAATTTATTTGTTTCTTCAAAGTTATTATGACTGTGTATAACTTTGTGGGAGTATAGTTCAATTCCACACTTTATTTAATGTTACCATAGCGGCTATAATGTAACTATTAGTAAAACGCTTTAATAATTAATAATTTGGTTGAGAAAAGGTGTGGTTTATTAAGATTTGCGTTGATTATCATCATTTTATTATAATTTAATTGATAATGTTAACTGTAATTAATTTTGTCAAATCTGCTTTTTACTAAATCAATTCTAGAAATATAAACAATAAAACTGGCCATTTCGTAGGCAAGTAATAATACAATATCAGAGTGAGGAGGTTTAATAAAAATTGAAAAGCAAGAATAAATATTGTTTTGTTTTACGAGCTTAAAACCCCTTTCCATAATATCTCTGCTTTTTTAAGGCTAGAATTTAAATATATTCAAGTAAAAATATATTGTAGTTCTTTACTATATTTAATAATATCTGTCAATAGCCAAGGATACCTGGAATTTCACAACTTATTGTGGTGCATTTATTTCAATTCGTCAGGATGTCTCCTAAGAGAGGATTTCGCATACATAGTCAGGGTTTGATTTTTTATAAAGATATGGCCAGGTTTATTTATCTCTGGAACCATTTAAACAATTGCGCTGTGCTTTTTACTTTTGTACTGGATATATATCCAGGCAGGTTTTAGCATTATTTGTGTATAATCGGGTGTTTCGGTGGGAGTCTCGGTGAAGGGCCAGCCGAATGTTTGTATACATTTATGGAACAACACAATTACTGTGGTGTAGTTTTGATTATTCTTTAGTGTATTTATACAGGCATTTTTTAGTATAGTGATTATAATTGGGTGTGTTGGTGTAAGTCCCGGTGAAGTGACAGCTGGGTATTTGTCTATATCTATGAAACTACACAATTACTGTGGTGTGGTTTTGATTATTCTGTAGAGTATTTATCCAGGCATATTTAGAATAATAATTATATTGGCATGGTTTGGTGTGAGTCCCAGTGAAGTGCCAGCCGGAAATTTGTATATTTCTATAGAACCACTTAACCGGTTTAAAATGTAGTTTTTTATGTAAAATATTTATCCAAGCAAATTTTAGCATGATTTAATCATGTTTTGTGTTGTGAATCTCGGTGAAGGACCAGCCGGATATTTGTCAACAACTGATTCCGTATTTAATTCTATCCTGTAGGATATCAACCGGGGAAATTGTAGTATGATAGACTTAGGTTTTGGGGTTCGAGTCCCTGTTAAAGTTTCGGATGGATGTTGTGTAAATTTTATTTAGGATATATATAGCCACATAAGTAATTGCAGTGTTAATTTTTTTCAACTAAACTGAATACTGAAATTCCGTTCTTCCGTGAAGGGGATAATAGAATCCAGAGTGAACTATTGGAGAATATTTATAAGTAACATAATATTAAATATTTCAACCATATTTACTACTAATTACTGGGGATAGTGATTATAAAGATACAAATTAAAGGTGATGTAACCACATTTGCTTGAAGGGAAGTTGGGAAACAATTTAGGAAAACGTGTCTCAATATTCCCGGCCAGGACTAGAACCCTGTTTCATTCATCACTGAAAATGGACCATATAAGATTTGTTTT
Source organism: Timema cristinae (assembly GCA_039000515.1). Taxonomy (NCBI): domain Eukaryota; kingdom Metazoa; phylum Arthropoda; class Insecta; order Phasmatodea; family Timematidae; genus Timema; species Timema cristinae. The sequence continues at coordinate 6,145 of JBCFYV010000746.1, forward strand.
TTGTCCCCATGAATACTGAAGCAGTATATATACATTATTTACCGTATTTCCTAGAATATTTATTTTACTTTGTAATTTTGTTTAATATAAGATATCAAATATTTAATTTTGTGGGTGTTTCGAGCTGAAATCACACTGGTCTATAATCTATTATTAACTGTGGGCTTTCTTTTTGTAAGTTCAATCAATAATTTTTTTTACCACACTGAGATTATCAACAACTCTCAGAAACGCCCCGGTGGCGTAGTTAGCTAACACGCTAGTTTACTGTTTAGCTCGACTGACAAAGATGTGGAGATCGAGTTTCTAATCTCGCTCGGGTGAACTCGGGTAGTTTTTACTACTTGGTTTTACACTCTCCTCTACGCAAATGCGGGTTCCCTTCCTCTAACTTCAACCTTTCCAATTCCTAACCCATTAGAGTAATTAGTACTTAGGCGTATTTTCAAAACGGGTAGTAAGACGTGGTGCTAAAAAAAAATACTACCCTCAAAAATTGCTTTAAACACTCTTCCTTGTCCTATTGATTTAAGATTGACTATATGAAGGTTACCTAAGAAACTGAAGTTTTCTTGGCACTCAAACATATTAATAAATAGTTCGTTCTGTGTGTGCTAGCGGCTATGAATGTTCGCGTATAGAGTAAAATAGTTAAATGACGCTTGTCTAAAATGAGGGTTGGAACACATTATTCACTTCATCAAGTAAAGCACTAGCAAAATACTGACAGTTTCTAATGGAGTTAACATTTATACATCTTCTAAACATTTATGTTTTGCAGTAAGCCAACAGTTATTACTCGTTCTAAGTTAATTTCAAGAACAAATAAGTTATGTATTTTGTAGGCTGTATTACTACTTATATGTTAAAATCTCATTCTCCTCAAATAATTATTGGTTACATTATTTTTTATTATTATTATTACTTTCTAAGCCAAGAATACTACAAGAGCATGATTTACAGATTTAATTAAAGTATAAATAGTGCGACAGATTAGCTCAATCGATAGCATGTTCTTATACTGATTTAGGGACACAAGGTTCGATTCCTGACACCGTGGAACATTTATTTTTAATGAAACATTTGTTTGTTCTTATAACCTGATAAGCTAATGGAAGGGGATGTTTAGTCGTTTCAAGTTTTAAGATAGTAACAAAGTAGTGTGCTGATTTTATCACTCGGTTCAAAAAATGCACATCAGATACCTCAAATAAATTTATAAAATGAAACCTTAGGATGATACGTGTCTCTCTAAGTGAGATCGGTTATAACTTATTGAACAAAATAAGAAAACTTAAGGTGTACTAACTTATATTAAATATAACTTTAGCTTTAACTAGGAACCAAAATGATTACAAAACAACTTTCAGCAACATCTCTATGACTTAATAAACTGCGTTGTCTGGCTAGTTTTCATTCTTTGTGCATCTTTAATGTATGCATTATTAAGGATTAAGTGTGCACTTGTTGCAGGTTATTTTGATTTCGTGCCTTGGCTCACCATCCTCTTCTCGTTTATGTTGTATAATAATAATAAAACGTATACCTACTTTTTTTTAATGACTCACAAATTCCGTTATTTGTCTTTTTTCAAAATTGCTACCAACCCATTTCATGCGGGCTAGCTATCACTGCAACCCAAGTCTTGGCTTTATATGTCTAATCGTTCAAATGTTGAGATCTGTGTGGGACCGGAATATGGTATATAGCTTGAGTTTTTCATAAGAGTTCCATTCTTGGTACGGAACCCAAAAAATTAGTTGTGACTTTTAGTGTAACTTAAGTGTGTTTATATTTTTTCATTCTATCTTAATTTGTATAGATATATTATTATATTTCAAAAACAATTGTATACCAACAATGTTTTATTCTCTTAAAGGTTGTAATTTGGTTGTTTATGAATATTTTAAATTTTTTTGTAATAATGATTGAGTTAAAACATGTAGATTACACGTTGTTATGAAGAATTAGTAATTAATTTTCGTCCACAATCTTTATTTATATTCAGATACATATTTGATACAATTTAACATGTGTAGGCCTACCATCAGTTACAACAAATTTACAAAATTATTTTGAAACATTTTATTTATAAAGATTGATATCTTGGATCCTAACTATTAGTTAAAACCCAGCCAAGGTCGATTAATTTTTCTTGAGCGTTAAAAATATGCAGCACAACTTCTTTCGGAGGGGAAGTAAACCACTTAACCGATTGCGTTGTATTTTTTCTTTTTTGTCAGGATATTAATCCAGGCATGTTTTAGCATGATAAATAAGGTGTTTTGGAGTGAGTCCCATAGAAGTTCCTACAGGCTATATTTTCGGTTGCCTAATATTTATGGTTCGTTTTACCCCATTGTTGTAATTTGAGGGTTTTCAGCAATGTGTGATAAACGAGCCCGGTGCATTAGAGCCAGGTCCACTAAGATTCTGGTTTATACCTAGATCTAGTGGAAGTTGAAAGCGTGGCACTGGAGTTTGTCTCCCGGTGATGTTCCGTTAGGCCTGGCAGTGAAAAGTTTGGCTTTCACAATATTCTGAGGATTGTAGAAATATTTTTATTTGAATGATCGTATTTTTTAAAACCAGCTATATCGCTAGTGGGGTCGTGGGTGTGAACTAGTAAAAAAATTGAATTTTCAAATGTCAATTGAACTTAAAAATAATTGACAATATCCACTTAAACATAAATTGCAATATTACAGTCGTTGTTCATATGTTATTGCACTTTAGTTTTCCAATTGTTATAACTTTTCATTGCCAAACAAGAATCATAATATTATATCCACTTCACATCTGTTTGTTTGAAGTTTCAGAGATTGTAATGAAAACTAAAATATTCTATATTCAAAAACATTCAAAGAAACGTAGACATTTTATCATATTGCTATTTTCCGTGTTAAAACGAAAGGGATAATATAGCCAAGAAAAGATGTTAAAATATATTTATGTATCAAACAAAATTAACAACAGCCTCTTACTACCCGTCCGAGCTATACGCATATGCATACGCTAGTGTGTTATTGCAAAGTAGATGCAATTGAATGTGGATGTATCCATATTTCCATGGAGGAAATGTTTGAAACAATTTAGAAACAAACTGGACTAGAATTGCTAGATATTCAAATACGTGTAATATGGTTCGTTTAGCAACTAATCTATTGTTTGCCTTTATATATTAGTTATCTTATCAAACAGAAGTGTGTCTCTATTTAACTCAAAGGTTGGCTCCACTTGGCTGGTCTGTATAAGCATATCTTAAGCCTCAATATCAATTTTCCCAATCCCATACATTACGGCTGCTATTTGATTTCTTTGCAACTCTAACTTTAATATAAGGTCCTTACTGATGATGTATCGTTCTTGGCTACAATTCAAGGGAGAGGTTTAAGAAATCATGTTTGAACTTGAATTGAGCTTAAAATATTAATTCTTTCGATGGTTTTGCCTTGTAACATTCCATGAACTACTATTGTAAGTGGTGTATCAGGTGTTCGATCTTAGGCAAATATTTATTTAATATTAGTTACATTCATAGTGATTTAGTAAGGAGAATTATAAATACTAATTAATTATTCAAGGAACACCCAATAAACAATAAAAAAAAGGATCTAATTCTAAATGAAAAGATATAATTGATATGAAATATAAGGAAAAATTAAAGATAGAAAAAAAAATTAAATTAGCAAAAGACATACAGAGATTATATATAACTATTCGAACTCTGATAATCTCTGTATGTCTTTTGCTAATTTAAATTTTTTTTTCTATCTTTAATTTTTCCTTATATTTCATATCAATTATATCTTTTCATTTAGAATTAGATCCTTTTTTATTCTTTATTGGTGTTCCTTGAATAATTAATTAAATATTTATTTGTTTTTTCACCATCGCGTTCGGTTCGAACGCCATTCCCTGTTCAGTTGCAGCCTTCTGAGAGTGATTTTGTTGAAATAAGCCTACTATTGCACAAATTAGCTTTACAATAGTAAAAAATAAGATTACTTTGGACACACTGTTCAATACTTAAATAAAAATATTTGTTGTGTGAAATTAACATAATATATTTCTTAATTATTTTCACTTTTGTCACCCGTCAGTTTGGCTGAGGTGGTAACGTGACATTCTCATATCCGGAATTTAGGTGATCAAATCCTGAAGTTTACAATTATTTTTTTTATTTATCAGACTGAAAAAACCTTTCATTTAAATTATTGTATTAATCAGCATATAATTTGTTTTAAATATATTGTTTAGAAGTATATAATGTATTTGAGCATACGAAGAATACCACAAAACTCTTATTTAAAAATAGTTTAACAAGGTAGTAAATTAAAAATCAGTAGATTCATTTTTAAATTTTGTGTATATGTGATTATTTAAAAATTAAATCAATGGGCTTATGATATAAAAATGTACACATATAAAAATAAGGCTAAGCAAGCTAATTATTAATTGAATAATAAAACCATCTAGTGTATATTTATGTTTTAAAAATTGTTGTGAAAATAAAATAATATTTTACTGAATTCAAATCATTAACAAGTCATTTTTTATTCCTAAATAAAATTTAAGCATCGTACTGTAGATGGAATCGATCTTTTGAACTTCTGAGCTTCAGACAAGCACACTTCCAAGTGAACTAAAACACATATGAAATATTCTATGAGTTTAACTCATACTTATAAAACCTGAGACATTTTTGAGACAATAAACTTAAATGCAATCAAATGAAAGATGAATTCCTAATAAAACCAAACAAATCGAATTACATGATGCACTCGATACAATAATAGTCTTTACTTTCTGTTAGGTATATTGTAGAATGGCGTATTGTGGCATCCCTTCAATTTAATCCTTTGGTACGCCAAGGTTTTACAGTGTTGTCAGATTTAAAACTCATTCGCAAACGAAACAGCGTCACATCGACTCGCACGAGATAAGCAACCTTTAAAAGTTAGCTCCGTTTTGGTACAGCCTGAGATTTGCGAGGTCGTGAGTAGAAAAGTTTTTTTTTTTTTTTCAAAATTAGGGGTTCAGGGGTAGCCAACACTATTGGCTGTCATACCAAGATACACATTCAACGCTGTTCGCATTGTGCGTATAGCTATAGCCCCTAACCTCAAACCTTACCTGACTACTGCGCTCTTTCCCCATCGGGGAGAGTAAAAAAAAAAGGCCTTGTTTTAAGATTGGAATAGGGGATGAACAAAGTTATTAAAATTTTAGCCATATTGAAGTTGACCGAAATAACTGATCTATTTGTTTTCTAGTGTAATATACTTTATTTTATTTGATCCATGGTGACTTAGGGGTGGAACTTAAAATGACTTTGCGTGCCATTAGTGTCGTGTGTTGGTCATCTCTGCCCTACTTGACAGAAAAGACCGTTCTCGCAAGGTGTTTGGCTGGGGAAGAGAACTGCCTGGCTAGTAACTAGTCTGACGTCACCTTATTTTACAGTTCAAACGTTTCAAGGCCTAGAACCCTGGGATGCAGGGTGAACACCAGTATAGTGTACTAAAGGAGGTTTTTTATTAAATAAATTCCCACTATAATCAAATCTAACCTAATCACATGCAGGTAAGTTTGCTAACAAGGCTACATTACTCCTGATTACACCATTATAGTTATTTGTAATGCCCAGACGTTAAATAACACGCAAATCAAAGAAACGTTTATTTTTTGATAAATTTGTATACAAATATACAAAACTTGCTAACCAAAATAGTTATTTATAGTTATTAACTCCCTGTGAGAAAGCCTTAGACTATAGGTAATTTATAACTAATGGTCTATTTATTTTATTTATTTGAGGTATTTAACATGCACATTATGCACCGGGTGATTATATCGACAAACGAGAATTTCTATAAGCGATAGCGAGAGGGAATTCCAATTCTGCGGGGAAAGGTATTTTTACACATATTCAAGGGTTCTCTTAAGTAAGTAAGAAATGCAGTTACGAGGACACCCCCATTAATCACGATTTTAATGGTTCCTGAGATGACATGTTGATGGGTAAGTAGGGAGGTGGGGGGAAGGGTTGAAGCACGCGATGTTGGTGGAGGGGTGAGGGGGTGGGGGGGAAGGGAGGAGGGATAGATATGTTGATGTGAGATGTGGAGTGGAGCACCTGGGTGAGGGGTGGAGAGGGGGACTTAAAAAATATTTTTTTGATGCAGCATACGAGGACACAACTGGTTTTTTTTCTTATGACTCATTAGCATATTCCAGGGGGGTGGGGGAGGAGGGGATGGGAGCTGATGAGAGGGTTGGAGCACGCGAGGGAGGGAGGGGGTTGAGGGGGGTGTAGAGCATCTGGGTTTTTTCTTATAACTTCGTTAAACATGGTGCTGTTTCTGTGGCGCTCATTTGCATAATTGGATGAGAAGGGTTGAAGCATGTCAGAGAGATGTGAGGGGTGAAGGGGGAGACTTATATATATTTTTTTGGTGCGGTATTCTGAGACACAGAGGGAGGATGGGGAGGGTTGGAGCCCTCGATGTGAGGTGAGGTGGTGGAGGGGGGGACAATATTTTTTTGGACGAGGACAACAACTGGGTGAGGGGGGTGGAGGGGGGACGATATTTTTTTGATGCAGGATACGAGGACACACACAACTGTTTCTGGAGAGGTGAGGGGGTGGAGGGGGACAATATTTTTTTGGACGAGGACACAACTGTTTCTGTGGGGGTGGTGGGTTGAAGTACCAGGATGGCTGAGAGGGGGCGAGGGGAGACTGCAAATGCGGGTTCAGGTTGTCTCACGGCCTGGCGGATCCACTCTACCTCCATGCAAATGCGGGTTCACTTCCCAATTCCTATGCGGGTGAGATATGACAAGTATATTCTCTCTCTCAAACCCTGACGGTCAAGATTGGGAATTAAGGATATGACAAGTATTATTCCCTTCTAAGTCAATAATCATTTAATGAGTTTAAAAGAATTGTTTACATCAGGGTCGTGTGCGTGTGTTAGAATAACTGAACTTAATCTAAGACAATAATCGTTGAATTGTTTTCAAGTTAAATGAGTTTAAAAAAAATTGTTTACATCATTAACTAACAATACAAGGTTGTGTGTGTGCGTGTGGGTGTATGTGTAATTATCTTTAAATGAAGCTGGATTATGAAGAGTTGATTTACTCGAAAAACGAATGATATTTCTTCGCATACATATATTCAGTACAAAATTCTCCCTCTATCTCTCTCAAAGTCTTAGTCTTTTCGGTATGGAGGAGGGTTGATGGAGCACCCGGGCGAGGGGTGGAGGGGTTATCTCTCGCACGGACCAGATGTTTTTTATCCCTATCATCGTGACGTAGCGTGTAGACCCTATGGGCAGGGTTATAAGGTGCCCACACGGTGAAGTGTGTTGTGGGGGGCTTGACCTAGTGACTGGGGTGCACAGGTGCGCCAGCTGCTCTTGAAAGAGCCGTATATTCCCATAACAGTCGAGGTATTTTAGAACATAAATTTCTTTCCAAGTGACATGCTTAGAATCATGATACTTTGTGTTGAGGGTCTAGATCCGTGTACTTTGTGGGAGGGGGAGGGAGAGAGGCGTGGCTTGGAGCCTATAAATAGGGGTGGTCAGCCCTATCATTAACCGGTAGCTATATTAACCATGGCGTCAGAATTTGTGGCTGCATTTTTTGACGGAGGTGGGAAGTAATGAGATACTTCCACGTAAATTGACTGACTTGGAGATAGGTCACGCGTACCGTAATTCTTCAATAAAATCGGTAAATACTCGATTCGGTCGTCGTATACTTACTGTGCTCGATGCCAAGTATCAAGTTTGGCTGCCGTGAAGATTTTCGACGCTCAGTGACGCTCAGATAGAGGATATCTCGAAAGCGGATCTACTACTTGTTTACAAAGGTCTCTCTACCGCCACCAAAACAGCCATCCTGAACTTTGAAGGTAAGTGTGTGTGTGTGTGTGTGTTAGGGTAACTGAACTTAATTTAAGTCAATAATCTTTGAATGAGTTTAAAAGAATTGTTTACATCATTAACTACCAAAACAGGGTCGTGTGCGTGTGCGAGTGTGTGTTAGGATAACTGAACTTAATCTGAGACAATAATCGTTGAATGAGTTTTAAAAAGAATTGTTTACATCATTAACTAACAATAATCGTTGAATTGTTTTCAAGTTAAATGAGTTTAAAAGAATTGTTTACATCATTAACTAACAATATGTGTGTGTGTGCGTGTGTGTGTGTTTAGGATAACTGAACTTAATCTAAGTCAATAATCATTGAATGAGTTTAAAAAGAATTGTTTACATCATTAACTAACAATAATCTTTGAATTGTTTAAGAAGAATTGTTTACATCATTAACTAACAATGTGTGTGTGTGTGTGTTAGGGTAACTGAACTTAATCTAAGTCAATAATCTTTGAATGAGTTTAAAAGAATTGTTTACTTCAACATGAATTATGAAAATAGGCCTAATCAGACCTAAAAAAAACTAAACAATTAACTTGCGATGATTCTTAGGGTTAATTAACTAAATTGGAGTAATATATCAATTACTCGATTGCTCAAGATTATTTATTAAAAGTGACACTAAATATAAGTTACTTATTCAACATGAATTATGCGAATAGGCCTAATCAGACCTAAAAAATAAACAATTAACTTGCGATGATTCTTAGGGTTAATTAACTAAATTGGAGTAATATATCAATTACTTGATTGTTCAAGATTATTTATTAAAAGTGACACTAAATATAAGTTACTTATTCAACATGAATTATGCGAATAGACCTAATCAGACCTAAAAAAATTAAACAATTAACTTGCGATGCTTCTTAGGGTTAATTAACTAAATTGGAGTAATATATCAATTACTCAATTGCTCAAGATTATTTATTAAAAGTGACACTAAATATAAGTTACTTATTCAACATGAATTACGCGAATAGGCCTAATCAGACCTAAAAAATTAAACAAATCAAGGAAATATGACCTTAAATTTTAAAAAAACTACAGAAGTTCATGAACAGATATTATGTAATTATGAGCATTATATGTAACAAAAAAAAGATGACATGTCATCAAAATTTAGGCCTTGATGGTTACATTTACGGTAAACCGGGACAACAGCATCCTTCAATTGACACTCAATAATAAACCTGGTAAACCTAGAGGTCCAGGGTTCAATCCTCGGACCTGGCCAATAATCAACGAAAGAATAGTTTTTTTTAAATGAGTTTAAAAAAAAGGAATTGTTTACATCATTAACTAACAATACAAGGTTCAAACCTCACTTCCTATGATAATTGTGTTCAATCTATTCCTCGTAAGACCTAAGTCAATAATCATTGAATTGTTTTCAGGTTAAATGTGAATAGTTTAAGTACATTTTCGTCATGGTTAATTATGCTTTAAAGGAATATCGAGAATTTAACACGAGTGAATAGTTTAAAAAAAAACACACCTACTTGAGTCGTTTTTGAAATGAGTTTAAACAGACATTTTCCACTCTCTTTTAACAGAAGGGATCCAGGGAATTTAAACACACTTTTTTTGTTACCTTCTTCTCTTCTCTTTTCTTCTTTAACGGAAGGGAGCGAGGGACAGCAACATTCAGCGACAAAAAAAACAAAACATTTAAACCTTTCTGTATTTACAGTAAACTAAAAAATATCACAAACAGCTTTCGTAGAAATCTTCCATACTAGCCGTTCTGGTTATACACTTACATAGTAATACTGTTTAGGGATTAATAAGGTTATATTTTTAGAGGGAATGTGTACAAATTTGCATGGTTAGAGAGACTAGAAATACCATTAGGTTAAAACCATCCTGGGCGAGAGTCGAACCTTGACCCTCCCAATACGAGAGTAAGGCAGTGACTGAAGCAGCTAGGTAGCCTGATGGTCTAGGGGTAAGGAGTCTGTCTTACGCACTTACTCTTTATAGTCGTTCCTGTTTGTTTGTTTACAGCTGTCTCGAGCCCACTTGACGTTAACTTGGAGGAGACTGTACCTGAATGAAGAGGAGGCTAAATGGCAGAACCTCCAGCTAAAAGAGCGCGCTTTTCTTCTCCCCCCATTATTATATCTCGACAAATAAATGGAAATAAAGTGTATACTCTCCGTGAATTAACCTCGAATGAGCAACTTTTAATTAATTATCTAAAACGTGATATCACAACACAAGTATATAAAGCATACATTGAGCATACACCAGGGTTGATTAAGACCTCGAGCGTTTTGATACTCGGACATGAGGATATAGATAGACAGATCCAGACACTTTTGACTCAGTCACATGACTTAGGTACGGGATTTAGCCAGTTTAGACTTTACCTGGAACCGTTAGGTCTCTCATTGAAAGTTATTGAGCAGGCGTACACCCGCCGTATAAAAACCTATTCTATCACTAACGAATTGCCTTACAAGGATCCCGTCCAGTTTCTCGTCGCGTGCGGAGGTATATACGTAAAGACGGTAGAAGAAACAATTGCAAATGACTCGTTAAAGGTAAATTGCAGCCTCATTTGCGAGTTTAGACATCCTACCGAAGGTAGAATTGAGAAAGGGTATTTCAACTCTAGTCTATGCGGTATATTTAGCACTACAAACTTGGAGGAGTTATATGAGAATAATTTAGTTTTCCCCCTCCTTGCTCAAATTGAAGGTTTTGTTTCTAGAGACTCAGGTTGGATGTATGACGGTACATTGGAGATGAGAATAAATCTCTCTAAAAACACGGTTTTCACGATCGGGGCTCGGGTTCAAATTCCAGAAACTATAGCCAGGCGTGAAGCGTTGATAAATGTGCAATGTGAAGAAGGTCATTGTTTCCCTGTATCTGTTCTATCCTGTCTTTTTGAACCGACGGGAAAAGCTCAACGTTTATCCTCTTACCCTAATTTTCGAGACGTGTTGAATCTAGACGGGATCCCTCTCCCTTTCCAAATGAGATATATCGAGCGCTTTGAAAAGCTTAACGATATATCTATAAATGTGTACACTGCAAAGCATGATGGGAGTGACTCTTATATTGACACAGCTGACACCTCTAAAAAATTAGTAATTGTTCCCGTACATGTCAGTGCTAAAGAACGTGCTAGACATGTTCATTTATTCATGATAAGAGTTCACGGGACAGAAACCTATCATTTAAACTGGATTAAAAATCTGTCACGGTTAATAAACCCTCAACTAGCGTCTAACAGAGGACGTAGATACTTTTGTGATAGATGCCTGTCCGCTTTTTTGACTGAAAACAAACTCACAAAACATAAAGAGGCGTGTATAAAATTCGATGCGGTAAGGAGTACATTCCCTCAAGGGGAAGATAAATTCCTCACGTTCACTCAGTATAAGCAGCAGGAGAAAACAGGATTTATCGTATATGCAGACCTGGAGAGCTTACTTTTGCCTATAAAGACGAGTGATCCCGACCCAAAATTTTCATATACTGAGAATGTTCAGCGTCACGTAGCTTATTCTGTAGGAATGTACGTTAAATGTAATTTTAACGATAGTCTCTCAGAGTACCGTCATTTCACGGGAAAAGATTGTACTGACCAATTTGTTGAGGCGCTCATAGATACTGCGAAGCGTGTACTAGAGTACTATAGTACCGTTGTACCGATGAAACCGTTAACTCCTGCTCAAAGAGACGCTCATAATACAGCCTCTCATTGCCATATATGCGAGAAACCCTACAAAAATGATGATATTCGGGTTATGGATCATTGTGACTTGACTGGATTTTATCGTGGGAGTAGTCACGCAGGGTGTAATATTAATTACAAGAACCCGAGTCACCTGAGCGTAGTAATCTATAACGCGCGTTGCTACGATAATTTTTTCCTTCTCGAATCACTCGTTGAACGCAGAGAAACTGATCCGTTCACGGGGGAGAGCGTTCTCATCAATCCAGGAAAAGTCAGAGTTATTGGAGAGACAATGGGAAGATTCAAAGTAATCATGAAATATATTTGGTGCGGGTTTCGAGGGATCACGATTAAAATTATAGATAGTTTCAGTTTTCTATGTACTTCCCTAGAGAAATGCGTATCTTACCTTGAACCCGGGCAACTTAAAATCACCCGTAAGTGCCATCCTGAGGATGAACGCTTTAAATTAGTCACATGAAAAGGAGTGTTCCCCTATGATTATATTGATTCATTCGAGCGGCTAGACGAGACTCAGTTGCCGAACAAAGATAAATTTTACACCGCGCTCACGGATAGTCATATCTCTCAGGAAGACTATGATCACGCCTGTGAGGTTTGGCGAGTATTCGAATGTAAGAATCTTTGGGACTATTCGAACCTCTACCTGTACACGGACGTAACTTTACTAGGGGACGTCTTTGAGAACTTTCGTGATCTCTGCATGAAGACGTATAGGCTCGATCCCGGATGGTCCCTTACAGCTCCCAGTCTAGCGTACCAGGCTCTATTGAGAATAACCCGGGTACGGCTCGAATTAATCGATGATGTGGACACTCATCAATTCATTGAGGGAGCTATCCGCGGAGGGATATGTTTTGTGGCTAATCGTCACGCTGTAGCGAATAATCGCTATATGGACGCGTTTGATCTTTCCAAGCCCGAGTCCTACATCGTCTATCTAGACGTAAATGGACTCTATTCATTTAGTATGCTGTCCTCACTTCCCTATGGAGAGTTCAGGTGGCTCGAAGATGACGAAATTGCTCGATTGAACGTGCTAAAAGTAGAGGATGATGCGGATACGGGCTATATCTTGCAGGCAGATCTTGAATACCCGCAAGATGTGCACGACGCTCATTCTGACTTGCCGTTCTGTCCTGAGAAAGGGATTCCACCCGTAGGGAAACAGGAGAAACTGTTAACAACTTTAGCTGATAAGACCGGGTACGTCATTCACTACCGTCATCTAAAGCTATGTTTAGCGAACGGGTTGAAACTGAGGAGAGTTCACCGTGTTCTCAGTTTCAAGCAAGCACCGTGGATGGCTCCGTATATCAGGTTGAACGCGGAAATGAGGAGTAAAGCGAGCAATCAATTTGAAAACATGTTTTTCAAACTGATGAACAATGCCGCATTCGGTCGCCTCATATCTAACAAGAGGGCTTACCGTACGATAAAGATAGCTACCAGGTGGGATGGGAAATTTGGAGCGGGTAACCTCATAGCCAGTCCTAACTTTAAAAACCTCACAATAGTGTCAGAAAACCTAGTCATCATCGAGATGGAGCCGCAAGAGATTTACTTTGATATGCCTATCTATGCGGGATTCGCCATTTTGGAAATCTCGAAGGTAGTCATGTACGGTCTGCATTACCAGGTTATGACCCCCGCCTTCCCCCAAGGTACGTTAAAACTTCAATACACTGATACTGACTCACTTCTCTACTACATGACTGTTGAAGATGCATACCAGAGACTCGCCCTGTTAGCTAATGAGTATCTGGACACCTCCACCTACGGACAAGACAATGTTTACAGGATGCCCGTAGTAAATAAAGGGGTGCTCGGTAAACTAAAAGACGAGACTCGAGGTCAGATCAACACTGAGTTCATTGGTTTACGTCCTAAACTCTATTCATTCTCGATACAAGGAGTTGGGGAGACTCTCAAGGCTAAAGGGGTGAAGAGTAGCGCGTTAAGAACGCTTTCATTAGAGGATTATCGTAATTGTTTGACAGATGAGACGATAGTCATGAGAGAAGCTCGTTCAATAAGAGCTGTAGGATTCAAACTTTACACACAAAAATTCAATAGGGTCGCTCTATGCTCTATCGACGACAAAAGATATAGAGTACCTAGAACTGTCAATACTCTTCCATGGTCCCATTACTCAATCAGACCGTCAACTCTATAGTGAACAGTGCGTCTATGTGAAAAAAAACCTAAAAAAAAAAATTCATGTTCAGTACTGTAAGTGATTAAAAAAATATTCACGTCCTGTACTCTATAGTGTAAGTGATTAGTGTTAATGTATAATTTCAAGAACTATAACTTGTGGAAAAAAACCCAACTAATTTAGTATGTATCTATGTGTTTTAAATCTTTATATTCATTAAATAAAAAAACAATTTCAAGAACTATAACTTGTGAAAAAAACAACTAATTTAGTATGTATCTATGTGTTGAGGAAGTAACAAGGAGATTGGATAAATACAGTCTCTTCAACTCCTCCCCTAGTAGGATCGTAAAAGTTCTGCATGTGTAGATTTAAACCATTCCTAAATCAATTACTTCATTTGAATATCGAATTTAGTATGTATCTATGTGTTTTAAATCTTTATATTCATGAACTATAACTTGTGAAAAAAACAACAACTAATTTAGTTTGTATCTATGTGTTTTAAATCTTTATATTCATTAAATAGAATTAATTATGGATGGGTTTTTTTTCATTATTTCTTTCCTTCCCCTTTATCCGCCTCCTCTTCCCCTCATTGATTAAATAATACAACATTTATTTCTAATTTTCATTAAATGTTAATTACAATAAACATTTATTTAAAAAAAAGTTAATTACATTAAACATTTATTTTCAATCATTAAAAGTTAAAATCATTAGAACCCTATTACAAGATTCATACATTAAACTTTTTTTCAATCATTAAAAGTTATAATCATTAAAGTTAATTAAACATTTATTTTTCCAATCATTAAAAGTTAAAATCATTAGAACTCTATTACAAGATTCATACGTTTAAAAGTTAATTACATTAAACATCGTTAATTCTTTTACAAGATTCATACATTTAAAGTTAATTACATTAAACATTTATTTCTTCAATCATCATTAATTCTTTACAAGATTCGCATTAAACATTTTTTTCACAATCATTAGAACCCTATTAACTAGGAGACTAGACAATTTACTTTGCTTCCAGAAGAGGATGAGAGATCACAATACAGACCTCTCATAGAACGTTGGGTAACGAACACCAACTTCTCAGTCCCAACGCAAACACACCACACATAGCTCTATGGAAGAACACACTAGGTTGCGCATAGCTCTTTTGATCGTTAGATATAGTCAGATTGTAATAGGAAGAACACACTAGGTCACACATAGCTCTGTTGACTGCTAGATATAGTCAGATTGTAATAGGAAGAACACACTAGGTCACACATAGCTCTGTTGACCGTTAGATATAGGAAGAACACACTAGACCACATCAATACCAGGAAGTTATATTTATTAGCACCACGTCTTACTTGCGCTAATGTGTAATGGTAGGGTGATTGTGAGATGAAATGGAGGACCTACAGTTTAACGTGGAATCCGAACCACGGTGGCAGCCTGGCATTCCTCATATGTCTTGTCTGAGGTGAAGGAAGGGTTTGTACCGGTACAGAGGATTGAACCCAGACCGTCAGCACAGAAGTCTGACAACTTACCCCTAGACCAGCAGGTCAGCAACCTGGGAAGATGGGAATGTATCCAGAAAAAAAGGCTTCAATCTAGTCTTGTTCGGTTTGTCAGTGACGATTTGAATCCTGACAGTTTATACGTAGATGCTTTATTCTTAAATATCCTTTTGCAAATAACTTTGCTCACATCTAACTTTTAATGTACGAATCTACAAGAATCTTTGAAAGGCTTTGAGAGGGGAAGAATATATATGTAATATTAAGTAGATGGGTTAATACTTGTCGTGCTGAAGATATTTAACCTTAATTCCTAAATTCCTAATGTAATTAACTTTTAAACGTATGAATCTTGTAAAAGAATTATTGACGACTGGAGATAAATGTTTAATGTAATTAACTTTTTAAAACGTGTGAATCTTGTAAAGAATTAATGATGATGATTGGAAATAAAAAGAATTTTCGATTATAACTTCGCCCGCATCTAACTTTTAATGAGGGAAGGAAGCCGTATTGACCTCGCTTCAAATACTGTTAGAATCTGGAAATTTATTTTTAGATAAAAGACTAAGGGTTCACGACGATATAATTCAGGAGCTGTTCCCTTCCCTCCTCTCATGTTTCGGAGACTCGTGCAGAACAAAGGTATTCTTCGTCAGGAAATAACTCTCCGGAGGCAATAAAGGGTAGACCTACCGTTTACCGTTTCCATCTCTATGATAATGTACTAAGGGAAGGCAGGTGCAGGTGAACCGGGACGTACGCCTCCCAGAGAGAGAAACTCGCCGACCTTGGGAGAGAGAGAGAGAACCGTCCGAGGATTGAAGTCAATGTTTAATGTAAAAGAATTAATGAAAAGGTAATTACTTTGACTAATCCTGCCTCATTTAAAGATTGTTCGAACATTAGCTAATTCAATATTCAAATGAAGTAACTGATTTTATTAATAATACAGTCTCATTTAAAGGTAATTAAGATTGCCAGAACTTTGGTTAAAAAGCTAATTAATGGACTTTGGGTTTTTTTTAAGGTGATTAATGGTCTGCAAAATTTACCACATATTTTGGTCGCATTAAAACCGGAGAATGACAATTGGTGTCCGGTTACTGATATTTACAAACACTCACTCAAGACAGCCATAATGGTTTCGACCTTTTGAACAAATGCACTTATAATGGTTTAGGGATACTTATTTTTATAAGAGGGAATGTTTTAGGTTTCTGGAATAAGTATGAAGAGATTATATGCCTGGTTGTAAGAAGCCTCCAAATCTTTGCCCGGACCGAGGATTGAAGTCCAGCACCTTAGACCATCAGTGTCCTTGAAAGACTAAGATCACGCGAGAAAGAATCTTTGAAAGGCTTTGAGAGGGGAAAGAATATATATGAAATATTAAGTAGATGGGTTAATACTTATCGTACTGAAGATATTTAACCTTAATCCCTAAATTCCCAATGTAATTAACTTTTAAACGTATGAATCTTGCAAAAGAATTAATTTTAAACGTATGAATCTTGTAATAAGAGGCATCCCAAATCTTTGCCCTGACTGAGGATTGAAGTCCAGCACCTTAGACCATCAGTATAATATGTACTAGGTATTAATATCATCTATCAAAAGCGACAGTTTTAGATCTTATGATGATTATATTAAAGGTTTAGTATTATTAGCTCCGCGTCTTACTTGCGCCAATTTGTAATGGTAGGGTGATTGTGAGATGAAATGAAGGACCTACAGTTTAACGTGGAATTCGAACCACGCATTCACAAGATAACATGTCAGAGGTGAAGGAAGGGTTTGGTAATCAGATAAATCTGTGCTGGGAGGTACAAATCTTGTAATTAAGATTGTTTGAACTTTGACTAATTCAATATTGTTAAATTCTTCATAATCCTACCGTGAATAGAGTATAAACCCACCTCAGTGACGACTGCCGAGGATGGGGAGATCGAGGCTCGAATCTCAGTCGGGTGAACTGAGGGGGGGTTGGTTGACAACCAATTCCTACTATCATTCACCGAGTCATGTTATCTTCGACCGTCATCATGCTGAATTTTCTAACCAAAATCAGGGTACGCTTATCCTCCTTGAGAATGGTTTCTCTTCATGCTAGGCCAAACGGGATCCCCGGTAATTACATTAAATATCTTCTGTACGACGAGTATTATCCTACACATGGTCTAAGGTGTCGGACTTCAATCCTTGGTCCTTAGGATATCTCCATTTTCGCGGTTCAATCCTTCCCCGAATTACCTTTAAATTGACTAGATCACGATTGCTTAATTGTCGTCTACGTTACACGTTCCGGATTGTTCAGGGTGATTGCGAGATGAAATGAAGGACCTTCAGTTTAACGTGGAATCTGAACCAAGATGTCCTGTCGGAGGTGAAAGATAAATCTGTGCTGGGAGCGAGTATTGAACCCTGGACTACTAGGTCAAAGTATCATGATTCTAAGCATGTCACTTAGAAAGAAATTTATGTTATAAAGTTCGTGAATCAGATAATACCTCAACTGTTAAGAGAATATATGGCTCTATACAGACACTATCAACACAACATACAGACACTATCAACATTACATACATACACTATCAACACAACATACATACACTATCAACATAACATATATACACTATCAACACAACATACAGACACTATCAACACAACATACAGATACTATCAACACAACATACATACACTATCAACATAACATACATACACTATCAACATAACATACATACACTATCAAAACAACATACAGACACTATCAAAACAACATACAGACACTATCAACACAACATACAGATACAATCAACACTACATACATACACTATCAACACAACATACAGATACTATCAACACAACATACATACACTATCAACACAACATACATACACTATCAACACCACATACATACACTATCAACATTACATACATACACTATCAACACCACATACAGATACTATCAACACAACATATAGCTACTATCAACATAACGTACAGACACTATCAACTCAACATATAGCTACTATCAACATAACATACAGACACAATCAACACAACATACAGACACGATCAACACAACATATAGCTACTATCAACACAACATACATACACTATCAAAACAACATACAGACACTATCAACTCAACATATAGCTACTATCAACTCAACATATAGCTACTATCAGCATTACATACAGACAAAATCAACACAACATACAGACACTATCAGCACAACATACAGAGTACGACTATCCTAACACGCATACACACATACGAGGATTGAAGTCAGACCATCAGGATGTTAGGAAATCATCTTGAGCAGGACTAAGGATTGTGAAGTCCAATTCTTCAAAAACTATTCACATTTAACTTGAAAACAATTCAATAATTAAGTTCAGCACAATATGACACTTTGTTGAAAGGAATTAAACCGACACGTCCTCTCATGTCATACGGCTGGAGATTTCTCACAGTTACGGGATTTTTTATTCATGAATGACGATGACGTGGAGATCCAGGACGTACTGAAAGTGAATTTCAACTTTCTTTTCACATGAATGCGGGGATTCTAACCCCCCACCTCCCAGTCCCATGAACAAGCATACTACCCTCGGTTGGGTGTACTGAAGGTGAATTTTCCAAAATGGTTTTCACGTGAATGCGGGTATAGCAGGGATTCTAACCCCCCAACCTCCGAATGTAGAGGGTCTTTCGTGAAATATTTAAGGTAATTAATGACTGAACTAAGGTAATTAAGCTGTCTGTTACCAGCATTTCTAAACTGGATTATGTTAAATGATTATTGACTTAGATTAAGTACGACTATCCTAACACACACACACACATACACACATGCACACATACACATTCAAGATAGAGATAGGGTGTAACTATTCACATTTAACCTGAAATCAATTCAATGATTATTGACTTAGATTAAGTACGGTTATCCTAACACACACATACACCCATACACACATACATACATGCACACATACACATTCAAGATAGAGATAGGGTGTAACTATTCACATTTAACCTGAAATCAATTCAATGATTATTGACTTAGATTAAGTACGGTTATCCTAACACACACATACACACACACACACATACACATTCAAGATAGAGATAGGCTGTAACTATTCACATTTAACCTGAAATCATTTCAATGATTATTGACTTAGATTAAGTACGACTATCCTAACACGCATACACACGCATACGAGGATTGAAGTCAGACCATCAGGATGTTTGGCAATCATCTTGAGCAGGACTAAGGATTGTGAAGTCCAATTCTTCAAAAAACTATTCACATTTAACTTGAAAACAATTCAATGATTAAGTTCAGCACAATATGACACTTTGTTGAAAGGAATTAAACCGACACGTCCTCTCATGTTTTACGTCATACGGTGGGAGATTTCTCAAAGTTACGGCATTTTTTATTCATGTCTCACTACACATATATTAATGAATGAGGAAGGTATAGTGTAAGGCGCTACTAGACTGCCGATGACGTGGAGATCCAAGGTGTACTGAAGGTGAATTTTCCAAAATGGTTTTCATGCGAATGCGGGTATTCTTAACCTTCCTAATCCCTAAAACCATTAGCATAATTAGTACATAAGTGTACCTGGGACCTCTAGATCTGTAGCCTGTTCCATTAGGTTGTTTCCTGTGATCTAGGGATTGAACCCGGGACATCTAGATCAGTAGCCTGTTCCATTAGGTTGTTTCCTGTGATCTACACTATATATGAGGATTGAACCTGGGACCTCTAGATCAGTAGCCTGTTCTATATGAGGATTGAACCCGGGACATCCTGATCTGTAGCCTGTTCCATTAGGTCGTTTCCTGTGATCTACACAACAGTACCGAGGATTGAACCCTGGACATCTAGATCTGTAGCCTGTTCCAATAGGTCGTTTCCTCCTGAAAAACAATTCAATGTTTACTCCCTCCGCATGAATGAGCGTATCTGTATCTAAATTCTACCATATTAGTTTCGAGTACAATTATCCTGGAAAGCAAGGTTCGAACCTCGTATTGTTAAACTCATTTCAAAAAAACTATTCACAACATACACCTACACTTGTCATATCCTTAATTCCCAATCTTGACCATCAGGGTTTGAGGGAGATAGGAATTGGGAAGTGAACCCACATTTGCGTGAAGGTAGAGTGGATCCGCCAGCCCGTGAGACAACCTGAACCCGCATTTGCAGTCTCCCCCGCTCATCTCAGCCAGGTGCTTCAACACCCCAAACCCCTAGCTCACATCCCAGGAGACACAAACCCTCACACACCCTACCTACCCACCCCTACATCCATTATGCAAATGAGTCACAGAAACAGCACCATGTTTAACGAAGGTATAAGAAAAAACCAGATGCTCTACACCCCCCTCAACCCCCTCCCTCCCTCGCGTGCTCCAACCCTTCTCATCAGCTCCCATCCCCTCCTCCCCCACCCCCCTGGAATATGCTAATGAGTCATAAGAAAAAAACCAGTTGTGTCCTCGTATGCTGCATCAAAAAATATTTTTTAAGTCCCCCTCTCCACCCCTCACCCAGGTGCTCCACTCCACATCTCACATCAACATATCTATCCCTCCGCCCCCCACCCCCTCACCCCTCCATCAACATCGCGTGCTTCAACCCTTCCCCCCACCTCCCTACCTACCCATCAACATGTCATCTCAGGAACCATTAAAATCGTGATTAATGGGGGTGTCCTCGTAACTGCATTTCTTACTTACTCTCTTAAATGTCAAAATCGACTTGGGACCGACGACTTAACTTCCCCTACGAATGAAGTTATGCTACGTATTTTTAACGCTCAAGATAAATTGATCGACTTCGGCTGGGTTTTAACTAGTAGTTAGGAGTCAAGATATAAATCTGTATAAATAAAATGTTTCGAAATATTTTTGTAAATATTTTAGACACAATTATAATTATCATAAAATATTTGTCAAATTATTATTGTAACTGATTGTAGGCTTACACATGTTAAATTGTATCAAATATGTATCTGATTATAAATAAAGATTGTGGACGAAAATTAATTACTAATTCTTCATAGCAACATGTAATCTAAATGTTTTAACTCAGTCATTATTACAAAAAAATTTAAAATATTCATAAACAACCAAATTACAACCTTTAAGAGAATAAAACATTGTTGGTATACAATTGTTTTTGAAATATAATAATATATCTATACAAATTAAGATAGAATGAAAAAATATAAACACACTTAAGTTACACTAAAAGTCACAACTAATTTTTTGGGTTCCGTACCAAGAATGGAACTCTTATGAAAAACTCAAGCTATATACCATATTCCGGTCCCACACAGATCTCAACATTTGAACGATTAGACATATAAAGCCAAGACTTGGGTTGCAGTGATAGCTAGCCCGCATGAAATGGGTTGGTAGCAATTTTGAAAAAAGACAAATAACGGAATTTGTGAGTCATTAAAAAAAAGTAGGTATACGTTTTATTATTATTATACAACATAAACGAGAAGAGGATGGTGAGCCAAGGCACGAAATCAAAATAACCTGCAACAAGTGCACACTTAATCCTTAATAATGCATACATTAAAGATGCACAAAGAATGAAAACTAGCCAGACAACGCAGTTTATTAAGTCATAGAGATGTTGCTGAAAGTTGTTTTGTAATCATTTTGGTTCCTAGTTAAAGCTAAAGTTATATTTAATATAAGTTAGTACACCTTAAGTTTTCTTATTTTGTTCAATAAGTTATAACCGATCTCACTTAGAGAGACACGTATCATCCTAAGGTTTCATTTTATAAATTTATTTGAGGTATCTGATGTGCATTTTTTGAACCGAGTGATAAAATCAGCACACTACTTTGTTACTATCTTAAAACTTGAAACGACTAAACATCCCCTTCCATTAGCTTATCAGGTTATAAGAACAAACAAATGTTTCATTAAAAATAAAAGTTCCACGGTGTCAGGAATCGAACCTTGTGTCCCTAAATCAGTATAAGAACATGCTATCGATTGAGCTAATCTGTCGCACTATCTATACTTTAATTAAATCTGTAAATCATGCTCTTGTAGTATTCTTGGCTTAGAAAGTAATAATAATAATAAAAATAATGTAACCAATAATTATTTGAGGAGAATGAGATTTTAACATATAAGTAGTAATACAGCCTACAAAATACATAACTTATTTGTTCTTGAAATTAACTTAGAACGAGTAATAACTGTTGGCTTACTGCAAAACATAAATGTTTAGAAGATGTATAAATGTTAACTCCATTAGAAACTGTCAGTATTTTGCTAGTGCTTTACTTGATGAAGTGAATAATGTGTTCCAACCCTCATTTTAGACAAGCGTCATTTAACTATTTTACTCTATACGCGAACATTCATAGCCCGCTAGCACACACAGAACGAACTATTTATTAATATGTTTGAGTGCCAAGAAAACTTCAGTTTCTTAGGTAACCTTCATATAGTCAATCTTAAATCAATAGGACAAGGGAAAGTGTTTAAAGCAATTTTTGAGGGTAGTATTTTTTTTTAGCACCACGTCTTACTACCCGTTTTGAAAATACGCCTAAGTACTAATTACTCTAATGGGTTAGGAATTGGAAAGGTTGAAGTTAGAGGAAGGGAACCCGCATTTGCGTAGAGGAGAGTGTAAAACCAAGTAGTAAAAACTACCCGAGTTCACCCGAGCGAGATTAGAAACTCGATCTCCACATCTTTGTCAGTCGAGCTAAACAGTAAACTAGCGTGTTAGCTAACTACGCCACCGGGGCGTTTCTGAGAGTTGTTGATAATCTCAATGTGGCAAAAACATTATTGATTGAACTTACAAAAAGAAAGCCCACAGTTAATAATAGATTATAGACCAGTGTGATTTCAGCTCGAAACACCCACAAAATTAAATATTTGATATCTTATATTAAACAAAATTACAAAGTAAAATAAATATTATAGGAAATACGGTAAATAATGTATATTATACTGCTTCAGTATTCATGGGGACAAAAAACAAATCTTATATGGTCCATTTTCAGTGATGAATGAAACAGGGTTCTAGTCCTGGCCGGGAATATTGAGACACGTTTTCCTAAATTGTTTCCCAACTTCCCTACAAGCAAATGTGGTTACATCACCTTTAATTTGTATCTTTATAATCACTATCCCCAGTAATTAGTAGTAAATATGGTTGAAATATTTAATATTATGTTACTTATAAATATTCTCCAATAGTTCACTCTGGATTCTATTATCCCCTTCACGGAAGAACGGAATTTCAGTATTCAGTTTAGTTGAAAAAAATTAACACTGCAATTACTTATGTGGCTATATATATCCTAAATAAAATTTACACAACATCCATCCGAAACTTTAACAGGGACTCGAACCCCAAAACCTAAGTCTATCATACTACAATTTCCCCGGTTGATATCCTACAGGATAGAATTAAATACGGAATCAGTTGTTGACAAATATCCGGCTGGTCCTTCACCGAGATTCACAACACAAAACATGATTAAATCATGCTAAAATTTGCTTGGATAAATATTTTACATAAAAAACTACATTTTAACCGGTTAAGTGGTTCTATAGAAATATACAAATTTCCGGCTGGCACTTCACTGGGACTCACACCAAACCATGCCAATATAATTATTATTCTAAATATGCCTGGATAAATACTCTACAGAATAATCAAAACCACACCACAGTAATTGTGTGTAGTTTCATAAATATAGACAAATACCCAGCTGTCACTTCACCGGGACTTACACCAACACACCCAATTATAATCACTATACTAAAAAATGCCTGTATAAATACACTAAAGAATAATCAAAACTACACCACAGTAATTGTGTTGTTCCATAAATGTATACAAACATTCGGCTGGCCCTTCACCGAGACTCCCACCGAAACACCCGATTATACACAAATAATGCTAAAACCTGCCTGGATATATATCCAGTACAAAAGTAAAAAGCACAGCGCAATTGTTTAAATGGTTCCAGAGATAAATAAACCTGGCCATATCTTTTAAAAAAAATCAAACCCTGACTATGTATGCGAAATCCTCTCTTAGGAGACATCCTGACGAATTGAAATAAATGCACCACAATAAGTTGTGAAATTCCAGGTATCCTTGGCTATTGACAGATATTATTAAATATAGTAAAGAACTACAATATATTTTTACTTGAATATATTTAAATTCTAGCCTTAAAAAAGCAGAGATATTATGGAAAGGGGTTTTAAGCTCGTAAAACAAAACAATATTTATTCTTGCTTTTCAATTTTTATTTAAACCTCCTCACTCTGATATTGTATTATTACTTGCCTACGACATGGCCAGTTTTATTGTTTATATTTCTAGAATATATTTAATAAAAAGCAGATTTGACAAAATTAATCACAGTTAACATTATCAATTAAATTTATAATAAAATGATGATAATCAACGCAAATCTTAATAAACCACACCTTTTCTCAACCAAATTATTAATTATTAAAGCGTTTTACTAATAGTTACATTATAGCCGCTATGGTAACATTAAATAAAGTGTGGAATTGAACTATACTCCCACAAAGTTATACACAGTCATAATAACTTTGAAGAAACAAATAAATTCACTTTTATAACTAAAATATGTCCAATAGATGAGATTTTATCAATATTTATTTTTTGTCCACCCGGAAATAATATAAAATATTTTAAATTAGGATTGGGACCCTTAAATTACATTTTTTTTTTAAACTTAGCTTCTTACAAATAAATTAAAAACCTTTTAGAGTTAATCTGTTATTTACGTTACATGTGTGGAATATAATAATTAATTATTAATAAATTAATAATTGGCTATAAATAGTAATGAAGATTCTAGAAAAGTGGAGACTTGCTTTATGTTACCATGTAAAACCAAACAATGTGGGCAATAGTGCCCAAATAACGTTTGAAGTGGTTAAACTTTTAATAGCTAAAAAAAATACCAGCCCGTATGTTAATGATAGCAAACATAATTAATTAACTTAGTATGTAAATATTAATTATTGATTAATTGATTGATTATTAGCACCGCGTCTTACTACCCATTCGGGTTATACGCACTTACGCTAATGTGTAATGGAAGGGTGATTGTGAGATGAAATGAAGGACCTACAGTTTAACGTGGAATCCGAACCACGGCGGAGACCTGGCATTCCCAATATTAATTATTGATTTTATCATTATAAGAACAATAAAATAAAATTAATTTAGTAAATCAAATCATTCGGGCATCGCTGAGAGACATAACCCCTCCCCCATCCCTCCTTCCTAAAAGTCAAGAATTAATTAAAGGACTTAAGGCCTTCTCTAACTTAGGCGTTGGCGTAGCTAGGCAAACTATTCTGCAGTCATGTGTGGAGGTATATCATACCTCGCGGGCTCGGTGAGTTAGAAGTTGCTACCTTTCAATCTCGACGGAGTGTACATTACATTTATGTAAAAAAAAAAAAAAGTTTTAATTTTTGGCGATTTTTTTTAAATCTTGCCGTTTGATTGCTCTATCCTGTACGATAAACTAACCGATTGCATGAGTTTTAAAGCATTTAAATTGTCTTGGTTATGCAATAAATATACTTTTGTTTGCTAAGCAAATTCGTTCGTATGTCGGTATGATGCTCTGTGTGTGTGGGGTGGGGAGTGGGGGTATGGAGGGTTGATGGATTTATGAATCAGCTATAAACCACGTTGAAAAGGTGTGGAGTGAGTTCTAGTAGTAATATTCTTGTCTAGATGGTGTTACATGGCGGGGAGGTGAGTGGTTACATCACAGTGTTATATAACTCAGATTATATATATGTTAATGTTGAAAAGATAATATGATTGTTAATGTTTTAACCGTTGGTAAAAAATACTTATAGAATATTTCCAGTTCTGAGCTGTATTATGTCTAAGTTCATCTGTTAGTGTCACAAAAACTTGTTAAAATATGCAATTCTCTGCAGGGATATTCTAGTTTAGGTTGGTACCATCGTCAAATGTGTCGTTAGTATTTTATCTAATCTGTGTTCATGCTTATAAACCTGTGTAACCGTTGAGTCATGTTCTTAGTTACAGCATGTCCTGTTGATTCTAAAACCCGTTAATTTCTCTATAAACTTGTGTACTCTGACAGGTTATTTATTAGCGCAGGCTTGTGATTGTGGATTCTAGAACGGATAAACCTATAAGTCAAGTGTGCACCGTAATACGTGTGAGCTCTACGTGTTTGCTTGTTGTTTGTGACACCGTTGCCAATCACCATCGCCATAATGGTTTTAGATGAAGCGAAAACGTACAGAATTCCGCTTTTCGTCGGCACTAATTTTGACAACTGTAAGTTTCGGGTAGAAACCCTTCTAGATGAAGTCAATCTGTTGTCCTTTATTCAAGGTGACTATCGGGACTTGGTGAAAATTTCGTGTAGTGATAATGTTGAAATTAAGGCGGAAAAGGAAAAAGAGCTGGACAAGCATCGGAAAGCCGATTGTAAGTGTAAGTCACAAATTATACAATGAATCTCAGACATCCACTTGGATTGTGTGAAGGATAAGAACACCGACTATGATATATGGCAAGAGCTTTGTAATACTTACGCTCGTAAAGCTATTGCTAATCAGCTTTTATTACGCAAAACCTTGTTGATGATGAAATTTGATCCCTCTTTAGAGACCCTTGAATTGCATTTTGTTAGGTTTGATCGTACCATTCGGGAATTGAAATCGTCGGGAGCTAACCTCGAAGAATTAGATGTTGTCTGCCATCTTCTCTTGACTAATCCATCTGAATATCAAGTAATTGTCACTACCATAGAGATATTATCTGCTGATAATCTCAATCTGGCATTCGTAAAAACGCGTCTGCTTGATGAGCAGAGCAAACGCCAAGCAGAAGGTATCGATGGATGCAGCAAATCATTCTCTAGCGTTACTGATTGGAAAGCTAGAAAATTGAAATCTTTGCAGCCGAAATGTTGTTCCACTTGTAAACAAAGCATTTCAAAGCAAGTTACTGGTAATAAGTTTTTTTCTGTCATAAAGCTAGTCATTTTCGTTCGGACTAGCCAAAATTGAAAGGCAAGAAGCAGCAGAATAATTCAATACGTAAAGCAAACGTAGCTGAAGCTAGTGATGATGAATTTAGTTTGACTGTGTTAACGTCAGTGGCTTGTTGTGATGGATCTGTGTGGTTGCTTGACTCGGGCGCCACTGAACATATGATCAGTGATAAAAATATTAGTTAGGTCTCAAATAAGAGACGCCTATCAAAGTCTATCAAAATAAAAATTGCTAAATCAGGATCGATGTTGTGTGCTGTAGAGATCGAAAATATACACGCGTCTGTGACTCACAAAGGTAATCAAAACTATATCAAAATTTCCAAAGTACTTATTGTCCCTGGATTACAATTTAATTTACTCTCAGTTAGTAAAATGGACACTAATGGGCTTAAAGTTGTGTTTGAAAAGGGGAACGCTATTATTTTGAAAGGCAATAATTTTGTGGCTGCTGCCACTCTTTCTGGTAAAGTGTTTACAATGTCTCTTCCGCTTCGTGAAAAAGCATGTACTGGTGTTGCTAGTTACATTGTAGCATCATCTGATTTGTGGCACAAGAGGCTTGGTCACATTGGCAAAACCGGTTTAGATCACTTAAGTAAAATTGTAGATGGAATCAAGGTTGATCAAGGATCGATATAAGATTTATGTGACTCTTGCATACAGGCTAAACAAACGCGTCTTCCTCACACAAAACCACGCATTAGAGCTAAGCGCCCTTTGTAGATCATACACAGTGAACTTGTAGGGCGCATTAAGTCCGTATCATATGATCAAAAGAGGTATATGCTTACCCTGATTGATGATTATAGTTACTTTACTCTAAAGGCAAAGTCAGAAGTGTTTGCATACTTCAAACAATTTGAATCTATAGCAACAGCTCACTTTAACCTAAAGATAAGTCTCTTTAGGTCAGATAATGGTGGTGAATTTGTGTCGCCGGAAATGTTGGATTATTTAAAAAAGAAAGGTATCCAATCAGAGTTTACGATCAGGCATACCAGTCATCAGAACGGTGTCGCAGAAAGAATGGGACGTAGCATCATGGAGAAACCACGTTGTTTACTCCTTCATTCTTCTCTTGATAATTCACCTTGTACGGAGGCTGTTATGACTGCAGTATACCTAATAAACAGATCGCCTACTAAAGCTCTTGAAAACAAGGTTCCAGAGGAACTGTGATATAGTGTAAAGCCCGATATGTTAAAATTGAGGGTTTTTGGCTGTGTAGCATATCTTCGATTACCTAATCAAATTCTTAAAAGTAAACTTGACAGCCGCTCGAAAAAGTGCTACTTTGTTGGTTACTGCCCGAATGGGTACAGGCTGTGGTGTCCACAGGAACAAAAAATCATACGTGGGCATTATATAATTTTTATTAACCAGTGGTGTTGCTGGTTCAACACAGTCTTGAGCTATTGATGTCATCAGTCCGACTCCAAATGAAGCTTTTACTGAGGAATTTCAGGGAGGCCGTCTTCAGGAGGCTAGCCAGAGGCAATTTCTGACGAAGAAGAGACTCCTGGTGAGGAACTTGAACCTGTGCGTAGGAGCACGAGACCTCGCACTGCACCAGCGTACCTAAATGACTATGTCATACTGGCTTTTGGTGCTGAGTCATTTATTGACAACTTGCAAGAAACCTTCGATGACATCCATAGTAGAGATGATACCCAGCAATGGATGGCTGCAGTTGAGGAAGAGATGTACTCATTGAAGAAAAATGAGACCTGGACCCTTACTGAGCTGCCATCCGGTAAACGAGCTATCAACTGTAAGTGGGTCTTCAAGATGAAGAAGGATGAAAATGGACAGCTTGACAGGTACAAGGCAAGTTTGATGGTGAAGGGCTGTGCACAGAAGAAAGGTTTTGACTACAATGAAACGTATTCACCCGTAGCCCATTTAACCTCTGTCAGAACCCTGCTTGCAATTATAAACAAAGAAGATTTAATTGCCTTCCAGTTGAACGTGAAAAATGCATTCCTACATGGAGACCTTTCTGAAGAGGTGTATATGAAGCAGCCTCCTGGCTTCGTAACTGACAGCAACCTTGTTTGTAAGTTACACAAGACCCTCTATGGATTGAAGCAAGCACCATGGAAGTGAAATGCTAAACTTGACAAATTTGTGAATTCTCTTGGATTTAAGCAGTTTGAAAATGAAAAATGTATATACTTTGACTTCAACAACAGTATAAAAACTTACCTTTTGGTTTACGTAGATGACATAATTTTGGCAGGAAACAATCTGCAGAAGTTGAATGACATCAAAACATATCTTATGTCAGAATTCGAGATGAAGGATCTTGGAGGTTTGCACAACTTTCTAGGCATACAAATTGATTAGAAAACTTATGGTATGTCCCTTAGCCAAACAGCCTACTTGAAGAAAGTTCTCAAGAAATTTGGTATGGAACAATGCAAACTGGTCAAGACACCGATGGAGACAAAACCACCTTAAATAACTATATCAGAGTGCATAATATAAAAAACCTTACCGTGAGCTTGCTGGTAGTTTGATGCACGTGATGCTCTACACTCACCCTGATCTGAACTTCTCAGTGAATTTCTACAGCAGGTATCAGAGCAATGCAACAGAAGTTCACTGGATTGGACTCAAACGAATACCACGATACATCCAAGGAACACTTGAAGTTGGTCTCTTCTTTCCGAAGAACTGTGATGTCGCCTTACGGGCCCACGTTGATGCGGACTGGGCCAATGACAGCAATTATCGTAAATCTACATCTGAGTATTTATTCCAAGTTTATGGTGGCACTGTTGGTTGAACTACACGTACAGTTGCCCTTAGCTCGACGGAGTCAGAGTTTGTCTCCCTGTCAACCGCTTCATCCGACCTACTCTGGTTGAGAAGACTGTTCCAGGACCTTGGGATCATTATAGAACCCACCAATGATTACGAGAACAACCAGTCCTGCATAATATGTTTGGATAAATGGGAATGTCGAGGACTAAAGCATATTGATGTCAAATGCAACTTTGTTCGTGATTTGTATTTAAGTGGTGTTATTGATGTGATTTATCTGGAAACCAATGAACAATATGCTGACATTCTGACAAAGAGTTTGGTTGGAAACAAATTTGAGTACTTTTGTAATTATATTGGTTTAATCAAATGCTGATTCACTAGAGTTTATTTGTATGTATTTAAGGGTACATGTAGGATTTTTAGTAGTGAGCACGCCCTTTTGGCCCACTACGTCACAGCTGTGCTTTTTACCGTTATTCCGCTCCCGCCCCCTGCTCCCACCCCTCCCGCCCCTGACATACTTTCCCCTCCTCCTGCCCCTCCCCCAACAAACCCTGGACATGTTGGTTCTTGCTGATTAATTATTAATTATCGTTAATTAATTATTGTTAATTGTTAGGATAGATGTGTTGTAGTTTTTTTTATTTATTGCTGGCATACGCCGGACATGTTGGTTTTTAATTAATTAATTGGTAGGATAGAGGCGTTGGAGTTATTATTGGTAGGATAGAGGTGTTTTTATTCATCAATTAGGGCGCTGTAGTTTATTTGCTGAAGCATAGAGCCACCAGAGCCTCGCGCTCCACGTCTTTCTCCGCAGGCTGACCGATAGCAAATGACGCCAGCTTCTCCAGCAGGGGCTCGCTGCCTTCTGATGACCAACTCAGCCTTTCACTTTTCCCTCCCCACCCCTCTTCCTCTGAGCCTGGGTTGTTCATCCCTCCCCCGGTCATTACCTTCTGGGGGTGACGTACCGAGCAATAACCTCCATTCATCTTGAGGAGTCATTGTGTTTCTCAAAATAGACACCTGTAAGGCAGCTCTGAAAACTCCCGTTAAACGGCAGTCTCGCTTTTACATCCCATGAAAGTGGACATGTTTTGGGCCCAACAGCTCTCTCGCACACACATCCAACTTGTTGGTACTTGGAGGGAGGCTCCTCCGCCCAAATATTATAGATATTGAAATAAAACTATAGTTTGTAAGTCGTGTGCTGCTACCCACGTTTAAAATGAAAACACCCATTTTATTCTTCAGCCCAATTATAATTTAATGCTCGCAATTATATTTCGGAGGAATAATATATAGCTCTTATATTGAATTTAATGTTCGCAAATATATTATATATCCCTATGAAAGTTTAAGCCCACACATCAATGCACTCAACATTTGCGAGAGTGAGAAAAAAATGTACCTTCAGATGCACTGAGGGAGGGTAGGTTTGAGCGACACCCGTTTGCACGGTGAATTTACTGTTCTATAGCTAAGTTAGTTTGTAAGTCGTGTGCTGATATAATCTGCGTGTCTAGATTGGATTCGAACCAGAGACCATCAAATTACTACGCGCCTTACCAACGGCACGATTAGTTAGTTACCCCTTAATAGGCGATAACACCGCACAACTTCGACTCAATGTTAATAATTCTCTCGCCCGTTGCAAGAGCGGACTAAGTACAAATAAATTAAATGGCTAATCCTCGGTAATTGTATCTGTATAACGAATATGAAAACGGGTATTTAGCTTAACATTGCACGAACATAAAGAATGACCACATGGTTTAAGGCGCTACTATAGCAAAAGACTATACTACTAAATAAGGGAAGATGTCGGAGTTTTAAGCGGCTGCTATTCTAATTACGCTAATAGATCAGCTGGGAGCTTGTTCATTCTGTGCGTGACCACTTTTGCACCATCATTTGCTATTCATTCAACGGTAAAGTGTACCTGTATAGACCAATTTTAATAGGAATAGCCTTATCTTAAAGATAGATTATTATTATTATTAGCACCGCGTCTTACTACCCATTCGGGTTATACACACTTACGCTAATGTGTAATGGTAGGGTGCTTGTGAGATGAAATGAAGGACCTACAGTTTAACGTGGAATCCGAACCACGGTGGAGGCTTGGCATTCCCCACATTCACAAGATGTCTTGTCAGAAGTACTTTTAAGAGGACAGCCTCAATGCACCCAACATTTGCAAGAGTGAGAAAAAAAGTCCATGTGGTACCCCACAGTTGCCTGAACAGAGCATTTCAGTTTAGCACCGCTAGTAACTGAAAGTTCCGGGTTCAAATCTAACCCACGTGGACAGAGGGGGTGTTCCTGTATAGTCCAATTTTAATAGGAATAGCCTCATCTTAGACATAGAAAAGTTATGATAACTACTCTCACATATTTATACGGTGTAATAATCAAGCAGGTTTCGTTCGTCCATTTTGCACCACCGTTTGCTAAACCAAACTTATTCATTCGGCGCCATGGCAGTACATGCAACCAGTTGTGCACCATCATTTGCTATTCATTCTGCACCAAAGCGTACCCCGCAGTTGCCTGAACAGAGCATCTAGCAGACACGGTCCATCCTCTGTGGTAGGTTGAAGGTGTCTGATGGGTAACGGTACTTACAGTATCGAATATGAAACAGGTATTTAAAAATAAACTTCTGCCTCTCTCTCTTTTTTACTAAAAGCGATATAATTATTAGCACCGGATTCAAACATGAAGGTGACCGCTGTCCCAAGTGGTAGAGGGTATGAGGTTCGATCCTAGGGAAAAACTACTCTCAGGTTTATGACAGCACTCTCGCAATATTAGCACATGGGCTAAACATCAGACGCACCTATTATGTTTGTTAGGGTGGAGAGGTCAGGACTTGAAATCCGGTTGGATCCACCGAGGTTTATTTTTAGCTTCACACATAATGTTGATTCATTTAATATTTTTTTCTTCCTGACTTACATAGGATCTTGCAGGGCGGGCAACGACCGCTTCAATGCACCCAACATTTGCGAAAGTGAAAAAAGCCCATGTGGTACCCGCGTTTGCTATTCATTCGTATTCGGAATGTATCTAAAAGTTATATAAGCACCGTGATTTTTTCCTAGATATTTTACTTATAAACTTATGTAAAAGTTATTATTTATGTTATCAAAATATATATAGCCGCCATGATTTTTTTTCCTAGGTATTTAACATAGGAACATATGTAAAGGTTATACATTATTTAATATTTAATATTATATTAATATTATTTAATTGCCGTACAGGGTTTGTCGTGCTTGCTTATCGGTCCACTAGATGGCATCGAAAGCCAGTTTAGTTAATGTAAGGTTTCTAGGAGAGTTTACAAATAATAAATAAGTCAATGTAAGGTTTTCTTTAACAAATTGCTGAGTATTTATCATACGCGAAGCCATGTGATATTTTAAACAGTCAGAACCCCGTATTCATACGTCAAGTCAGGTGATCTGCAGTACAAATAATGCTAGGGTAGAAAGCAAATAAAAGTTCTGCCTGAATACTCACTATTTAACATATTCATACGTCTCAAGTCATGTGATATACAGCATACACTTTAAACAGGCAGAATCCCCTATTCATACGTCAAGTACTCACAGTCGGCAAAGACCTAAATAATATTGCGCTTGTAAATTAAGTGTTGATTGTCAATAAAAAAACTAGTAAGAATATGTTGTTAATATTTAAGGTAAGGTGACGAGTTCACACACGGTATTCAATATCTTGTGATAGTGTACCCGCATTTGCGTGGAGCGAGAGTTTGAAATAGCCTAGAATATATTCAGCCTTTGGCGATGGAAATGTTTGAACCCCTAACTCCGCTACAAGGCACGGTTTTGATTTCATGCTCTCCCCCGCTGATCCTGACAATCACCTAAATAATATTGCTGCTTATAAGGTAAGGTGACAAGTTCACACACGTAATCTAAGCCACACGGTATTCTGGAGGGAGAGTTGGAAAAATAGCCTCAGCTTGATAGGCCAGTGTTCGAACTCCAACCTATCTAGTTTAAAAAAATTTGTCATCAGCTGTACGCCTATAAGGTGTCTAGTTCACCTATACAAAAGCATAAGCCATGCGGTATTCGGAAATAGCCTCAGTGTTCGAAGTCAAACCAATGATGAGCCCCGCTAAGTAGGTAGGAGGACGGAAAATGTACCCGCATTTTCACGAAGGGTGCGGAAAAAACACCTTTGGTCTACGTTTGCGGGAGGGCTGACACCTAGAATGGTCATGTACCAGAACGGGAATCAAACCCACGACCTCCCAGGCATTGGCAGTGACGCCTTAGACTACGCTACCAGTGATGCAGGTGAATAACAAACGCATACCGAGCAAGTTTGTTGATAGATACTGACCGCAGGTAAAGTAGCTATATGCTCTTCATACTATAGTTTTGGTCTTTCTACCAAACAAATTAAAATATTTAAAGTAAGGTTTCAAGTTCACACACATAAGTGTACCCGCAGGGAGAATATGGAAAAACCCCCGGCGCTGTTGAAGGAATCTATGGAGTGGAGTTGTTTAGCAAAATTATTAAAACTTATATACTAGGCTAAGTGAACCGCAGGGAGAGTTTAACTTTCACCCAGCCGTGATTTGAACCACGGATAGTGTGTTTGCGGTCACAAGTCAAACAATGAAGGTGACACCATTCATCCTGATTCTTGATGCCCAAGATCAATCGTTAGCGAGCCTTAGGTTCTAATGTCAACAGTTGAAACCAGGGAATTTATCACGCCAAGGTGGATGAACCAGAGTAGTAAGGAATTAGGGTTTTCAGAACGGAAGTTGATGACGTCATAGCTCCCCTCACCCCATTTCCTCCCTCGCGGCTGTCTCGCGTGTTCCCCCCTTTCCCTCCCACGGCATGTCGCTCCCTCTCTCTCGCTCCTGCCTCTCTCTCGCTCTCAAATCTGGAAGGGAATTCATGTTTCAGGACGGAAATGACATCATAGCCCCCCCCCTCACCCCTTTCCCTCTGGAATACGGGGAGTGTGCCCTCCTCAGCCTGGAGTTCTCCCTCTCTCTCTCGCTCCTACTGGGATGCAGCTATACCACTCTTATACAGGCATAATGTTTCAGGACAGCTAGGGGAAGGGTGGCACGCTGACGACATGGTGAGGGGGGATGGGTTGCAGATGATTTTACGTACGGTACATTCATGAATAAAACTTTTTTCGGATGATGATGTGTTTGTTTTTCCATCCTCCCTGAGGCTCCGATTCAAGGAAGAATGTTTTTACATACTCCCATCATGGTACATTCAAGAATAAAACTTTTTTCGGAAGATGATGTGATTGTTTTTTTCCATCCTCCCACCAAGCAAATGAGGCTACACTTCCAGGAAGAATGTTTTTACATACTCTCATCATGGTACATTCGTGAATAAAACTTTTTTCGGAAGATGTTGTGTTTGTTTTTCCATCCTCTCACCAAGCAAATGAGGCTACACTTCCAGGAAGAATGTTTTTACCCCATCATAGCCCCCCTCAACCCTCCACGCAGGAATACTGAGACAGCGAGTAGGTAGGTATATCGGAAGATGATGTGTTTGTTTTTCCATCCTCACACCAAGCAAATGAGGCTACACTTCCAGGAATAATGTTTTTACTCATGGTACATTCACGAATAAATCTTTTTCGGAAAAATGGTGTGTTTGTTTTTCCATCCTCACACCAAGCAAATGAGGCTACACTTCCAGGAATAATGTTTTTTACATACTCTCATCATGGTACATTCACGAATAAACCTTTTTCGGAAAATGATGTGTTTGTTTTTCCATCCTCCCACCAAGCAAATGAGGCTACACTTCCAGGAAGAATGTTTTTACTCATGGTACATTCAGGAATAAAACTTTTTTCGGAAAATGGTGTGTTTGTTTTTCCATCCTCCTACCAAGCAAATGAGGCTACACTTCCAGGAATAATGTTTTTACTCATGGTACATTCACGAATAAACCTTTTTCGGAAAATGGTGTGTTTGTTTTTCCGTCCTCCCACCAAGCAAGTGAGGCTACACTTCCAGGAATAATGTTTTTACTCATGGTACATTCACGAATAAAACTTTTTTCGGAAGATGACGGTTGTTGTTTTCCATCCTCGCTGAGGCTACACTTCCAGGAATAATGTTTTTTTCATACTCTCATCATGGTACATTCACGAATAAACCTTTTTTTCGGAAAATGATGTGTTTGTTTTTCCATCCTCCCACCAAGAAAATGAGGCTACACTTCCAGGAATAATGTTTTTACTCATGGTACATTCACGAATAAACCTTTTTCGGAAAATGATGTGTTTGTTTTTCCATTCTCCCTCCAAGCAAATGAGGCTTCACTTCCAGATGTCGTGTTTGTTTTTCCATCCTCCCTCCAAGCAAATGAGGGTTCACTTCCAGGATGTTTGATACATTCACGAATAAAACTTTTTTCGGAAGATGTCATGTTTGTTTTTCCATCCTCCCTCCGAGGCTCCACTTCCAGGAAGAATGATTTTACTCATGATACATTCGCGAATAAAACTTTTTCGGATGATGATGATGTGTTTGTTTTTCCATCCTCCCTCCAAGCAAATGGGGGTTCACTTCCAGGATGTTTGATACATTCACGAATAAAAGTTTTTCGGAAGATGTCATGTTTGTTTTTCCATCCTCCCTCCAAGCATGACAAACTTCGAAGGTATGTTTATTACAACCATTTTTAGGATTAATCAAATCAATCGAAATATGTTTTTTCAGTTAGGATGTACAGAGTATGGGTTTTTTCAACTCTCCCTCCAAGCAAATGAGGGTTCACTTCCAGATGTCGTGTTTGTTTTTCCATCCTCCCTCCAAGCAAATGAGGGTTCACTTCCAGGATGTTTGATACATTCACGAATAAAACTTTTTTCGGAAGATGTCATGTCTGTTTTTTCATCCTCCCTCCAAGCAAATGAGGGTTCACTTCAAGAATGTTTGATACATTCACGAATAAAACTTTTTTCGGAAGATGTCATGTTTGTTTTTCCATCCTCCCTCCGAGGCTCCACTTCCATGAAGAATGATTTTACTCATGATACATTCGCGAATAAAACTTTTTCGGATGATGATGTGTTTGTTTTTCCATCCTCCCTCCAAGCAAATGGGGGTTCACTTCCAGGATGTTTGATACATTCACGAATAAAAGTTTTTTCGGAAGATGTCATGTTTGTTTTTCCATCCTCCCT
Source organism: Timema cristinae (assembly GCA_039000515.1). NCBI lineage: Eukaryota > Metazoa > Arthropoda > Insecta > Phasmatodea > Timematidae > Timema > Timema cristinae. The sequence goes on from JBCFYV010000746.1 coordinate 43,610, forward strand.
CCAAGCATGATAAACTTCGAAGGTATGTTTATTAAAACCATTTCTAGGATTAATCAAATCAATCGAAATATGTTTTTTCAGTTAGGATGTACAGAGTATGGGTTTATTCAACTCTCCCTCCAAGCAAATGGGGGTTCACTTCCAGGATGTTTGATACATTCGCGAATAAAACTTTTTTCAGAAGATGTAGTGTTTGTTTTTTCCATCTTCCCTCCGAGGCTCCACTTCCAGGAAGAATGTTTTACTCATGGTACATTCCCGAATAAAACTTTTTTCGGAAGATGATGTGTTTGTTTTTCCCATCCTCCCTCCATGCATATGAGGCTACACTTCCGGGAAGATGATGTGCTTGTTTTTTCCATCCTCCCTCCAAGAGGAGATCCAGGTTTCAAATCCCGAACGGGGTGAACTGTGGGCTGGTTTTCCATCTTCCATCTAAGCAAATGAGGCTACACTTCCGGGAAGAATGATTTTACTCATGGTACATTCGCGAATAAAACTTTTTTCGGAAGATGTCGTGTTTGTTTTTCCATCCTCCCTCCGAGGCTCCACTTCCAGGAAGAACGATTTTACTCATGGTACATTCGCGAATAAAACTTTTTCGGAAAATGATGTGTTTGTTTTTTCATCCTCCCTCCAAGCAAATGGGGGTTCACTTCCAGGATGTTTGATACATTCACGAATAAAACTTTTTTCGGAAGATGTCATGTTTGTTTTTCCATCCTCCCTCCGAGGCTCCACTTCCAGGAAGAATGTTTTACTCATGGTACATTCCCGAATAAAACTTTTTTCGGAAGATTATGTGTTTGTTTTTCCCATCCTCCCTCCGAGGCTACACTTCCGGGAAGATGATGTGCTTGTTTTTCCATCCTCCCTGAGGGTTCACTTCCAGGATGTTTTTACATTCAGATAAAACTTTTTTCGGAAGATGATGCGTTTGTGTTTTTTCACCCTCCCTCCAAGCAACTGAGGGCTCACGGTACATATCGGAAGATGATGTGTTTGTTTTTTCCACCCTCCCTGTTCGGCTAATACGGGTGTATTTATCCTCATTTCATTAGTCTAAACGTTGTATTTTCAGGTACAAATGATGATACATTAAATCGTAAAGTCATGGGTACACTCTCGTCATGCGCAAATGATGGCACATAGCATCCCTGGGTACGCTCGCATCATGCGCAAATGATGAATAGTACCTTTAACCTCAGAGTATTCACACTCTTCATCGTACACAAATGATGGAACATCTTAAATAATAAAGTCACGGCTGCACTCTCATCATGCGCAAATGATGATGTAATTGTTATGGATAGTACCTTTAACCTAGTAAATAGTAAAACTCAGAGTATTCACACTCTTCATCATACACAAATGATGGGACATCTTAAATAATAAAGTCACGGCTGCACTCTCATCATGCGCAAATGATGATGCAATTGTTATGAATAGTACCTTTAACCTAGTAAATAGTAAAACTCAGAGTATTCACACTCTTCATCATACACAAATGATGGAACATCTTAAATAATAAAGTCACGGCTGCACTCTCATCATGCGCAAATGATGAAGCAATTCTTTACTGTATCAGTCTGTACACTGAGCGACTTTTATTGTACCAGATTGGTCTCTGAGAGGTCCGAGTTGAAATCCTGGAGAGGACAGGTTGTAACCCTGACTGTACCAGTCTGTACTCTGAGAGACCTAAATAAACTAATTTAGCGCATATCTGTTTAAAAAGAGTTTTCAGTAGGTATAGTCACTAGAAAAAATGTTAGTGCTTTAAAAAAAGACTTGAGAACCTCTCTCCAAGCAAATGCAGGCCCACCTTCCAGGAAGAACGATTTTACTCACGCTACATTCGGATACCGAGGGTCGGTTTTCCACTCTTCAAGATTGTGGTTCGAATCTTGGTCTGGTTTTCCACTCTCCCTCCAAGCAGATGTAGGTTCCCGTAGGGGAGGAATCTTGGCAGGGTGAACTGAGGATCGGTTTTCCACTCCCCCGGGAAGATCGTGGTTCGAATCTTAGCCTGGTTTTCCGCTCTCCCTCCCCCATCCCTCACGATGCGATTGAGGATCGAATCTTGGCAGGATGAACTGAGGCGTTCCGTTCTCCAAATGTGAGTTCGATGATCCTCCCGAGGGTACATGCTCGGAAGATGATGCGGTTTTTTTTTTTCATCCTCCCTCACGGCACGAAGTGTTTGTTTTTCCCTGGGACCATCATAATGGGATTTCGAGCGAAAGTACGTCCGAGTCAGATTCGAACCCCGGTATCGTTAGTTAGTCTCTCATCGTGTAAATACGTTTGAGTCAGATTCGAACCCTGGTATCGTTAGTTAGGCTCCTTAAACCATGTGGTCAGCAAAGCAGGCACGCGTCACAAATGGTTTAAACACTTTCACTTTTTTTCTCTCTCTGAGGAAGGGGGAGAGGTTCTGGTATTGCTTACCCTCGAGTGATGGGTCAGGGAAGGGTCGGGCGGGGACTCGGACGGTCAACTCGTGAGCTGGACCGAATAATGGATTATATCCCCTAAACGACTTAATTGAATTGATCTTTTTTTCGAAAAACCCCTTACCCCCTTATGTTTGAGTTTATAACGCTGGAAATCTTCATCACCTTTCCAACCTATCAAAAAATATGTGCTATTTGAAAAGATCAATTCGATTAAGCGTTAGATTTGCAATACATTGAAATGCTGAGGTTAAAAAATTTAAGAGATTTTTTAATTGTACATCACTTGCTTACAAAAAAGATCAATCTGATTAAGCGTTAGATTTGCAATACATTGAAATGCTGAGGTCAAAAATTTAAGAGATTTTTTAATAGTACATCACTTGCTTACAATGGTATAAAGATTATTAAATCATTTCCTGGAATACAAATTAGCTCTTTTAAAAAAACATTGTACATCCCCTCGATAAAACAGATTAGCTCTTTCAAATTGACTAAGCCGACTAAAATGTTTTGACCAATGTTGACCGCCTAAAAAGTTAAATACAGTTTAAGCGTTAGATTTGCAATACATTGAAATGCCGAGGTCAAAAATTTAAGAGATTTTTTAATTGTACATCACTTGCTTACAAAAAAGATCAATCTGATTAAGCGTTAGATTTGCAATACATTGAAATGCTGAGGTCAAAAATTTAAGAGATTTTTTAATTGTACATCACTTGCTTACAATGGTATAAAGATTATTAAATCATTTCCTGGAATACAAATTAGCTCTTTTAAAAAAACATTGTACATCCCCTCGATAAAACAGATTAGCTCTTTCAAATTGACTAAGCCGACTAAAATGTTTTGACCAATGTTGACAGCCTAAAAAGTTAAATACAGTTTAAGCGTTAGATTTGCAATACATTGAAATGCCGAGGTCAAAAATTTAAGAGATTTTTTAATTGTACATCACTTGCTTACAAAAAAGATCAATCTGATTAAGCGTTAGATTTGCAATACATTGAAATGCTGAGGTCAAAAATTTAAGAGATTTTTTAATTGTACATCACTTGCTTACAATGGTATAAAGATTATTAAATCATTTCCTGGAATACAAATTAGTCCTTAAAACATTGTACATCACTTACATCAGATTAGCTCTTTTAAATTGACCAAGCTGGCTAAAATGTTTTGACCAATGTTGACAGCCTAAAAAGTTAAATACAGTTATAACTATCAGAAAATAAAACCTACAAATTGAGTCTTTCCGATTGCAAAGATACATACAAATATTCAGTACAATGTCTTTCATTCAATGTATACAATGATTATAGTCTCTCCGTCATAGAGTAAGATAATACATTACATTTTTAAGGATTGAAGGTGTACTTTCTAAACAGATTAACGACTTAATTGAATCGATCTTTTTTTCAAAAAAACCTCTCACCCCTTACGTTTGAGTTTATAACGCTGGAAATCATCACCTTTCCAACCTATCAAAAATATGTGCTATTTGAAAAGATCAATTCGATTAAGCGTTAGATTTGCAATACATTGAAATGCCGAGGTCAAAAATTTAAGAGATTTTTTAATTGTACATCGTTTGTTTATAATAGTATAAAGGTTATTAAATCATTTCCTGGAATGGCTTTATCAAAACTTTAGCTAACCTAACACGGAACAAGTTATAATTATTAAATCATTTCCTGAATACAAATTAGCTCTTTTAAAAAAAACAACATTGTACTTCACTTGGTTCAGGAAAATATCTCAGCAAACAGTAAGGTGCAATAGATTTGCAATACATTGAAATGCCGAGGTCAAAAATTTAAGAGATTTTTTAATTGTACATCGCTTGTTTACAATAGTATAAAGATTATTAAATCATTTCCTGGAATACAAATTAGCTCTTTTAAAAAAACATTGTACATCCCCCCGATAAAACAGATTAGCTCTTTCAAATTGACTAAGCCAACTAAAATGTTTTGACCAATGTTGACAGCCTAAAAAGTTAAATACTGTTATAAATCATAAGCTTTGTCGATCTTTCAAAAATATACAATTATCATGATCTTTCAAAATATATTCACTTATACAACCTACATTTATCATGTTCATATAGTTTTTTAGTTATACTGCCTGTTCTCTCCCTCACTTAGTCCGACCGTAAAAGTCTCGCTTGATCAGACTTAAACCATTCGTTGATTACTCTCACATTTTCCGTAGCACAGGAGTAAATAGTATCGGAATGTGTAGGACACTTGTCCACCTTGTGAGAAGGACAGCCGAGTTCACCTAGCTCGCGAAAGTTATACTTATCTTCGGTAATGACACTTTGTAACCATTTCATCTTCTCAGCACCTTTAATGTAGATTGTCAGCGGCGTTGTGTACCGCTCTAAAATAGGACGAAGATTCGAGTACTGTACTTCCCCTCCGTACCAAGATAACCCATGATAATATTGAGTTAGATAACTTACGTTTCTCAAGCTTGAAGTCGAGAGGTTATCAATCTTGAACGGCGGAAGAAACTTGTAGTTGATCTCCTCGAAGGGCTCGAAATGTTAAACACTCAACTCTTTGAATATGAATACTATTTCATCACTCGAGTATCCTTGCATATCAATCAACATGGTGAACCACCTTACTGTTTGCTGAGATATTTTCCTCTAGAATGTAGATAGTAACTAATGATCTCATCTAGAAAGCTTACTTCTATATATAAGGAGTCAGCGTGTGACTCGGAAAGTTCATACAGATGTGAACCGTAAAGCCTGTACGGGTTACAGAGGAAGGGGCGGGGGTGGAAGTTTGACCCTTACCCCTCAGACGATGTATCTCCTCCCCAATCCTTGTACTTGCTAGTGCACGTAATACTGGACCCAGGATAAACTCACGAGTGACGAGGAGAGCTCACCTGCGCATGGTCTCGAGCTGTGCTCATGATCGAAATCTGACTGAATCTTTGTTTGAGAGACGAGCCGTGGAACATTTATAGAAGGGATGATTGTTGAGAGTCCTCCAATAGGCTCAAGCTATATTCCTTCATCAGTACTCCAGCTCGGGAGGGTCGTGGGAGAGAAAAAACCCTACATGTTCCCCCTCTACATCGAACATTAAGATTTTCCCACACTTTCCGGAAAGAGGGTTCCCATCCCCCTCCACGTAAAGCTCCTTCTAAGAAGATAAATGTATTCCGGCCTGCCCTCCTGTTGAGGGTAGTTTGAGAAATTACAGATACATACTAAATTAGCGTATTTTTTTCTCAAGTCTTTTTTTAAAGCACTAACATTTTTTCTAGTGACATACTAAATTAGCATATTTTTAAAGCACTAACATTTTTTTCTAGTGAGTGCACTTACTGAAAACTCTTTTTAAACAGATATGCGCTAAATTAGTTTATTTTTCTCAAGTCTTTTCTGGCGCGAGGGTTAGTAGATGACTGTTCACTTGTAATCAAAACATACGCATGCTTTTTTTCTCAAGTCTTTTTTCTAGTGGCATTAATCGAACCAAACGCACACTGAAAACTCTATTTAAACAGATACATACTAAATTAGCATATTTTTTAAAGCACTAACTTTTTTTCTAGTGACATTAATCAATAGTAGATCGGTTGCCAGATATAGTAGATCTGTTGTTTGGTATAGTAGATCAACAGTTGTCTGGTATAGTAGATCGACAGGTGTCTGGTATAGTAGGTCAACAGTTGCCTGATATAGCTGGTATAGTATATCAGATGTCTGGTATAGCAGATCATCAGCTGTTTGGTATAGTATAGCAGATCAGTTGTTTGGTATAGTAGGAAATCAGACCGGTGTCAGACTTTATGAGTTGAGGCTTGATCCTTGTGTTCCGGACCTCATTCCTCATCCCTCGTTTCCTACCGGGTGCGCGTTTAATTCCCTGGGAAGAGTCCACCCCCCTCGTTCCCTATGCGCCAACTCCAGCTGCGTACGAGAGCAGGAATTAGGAAGGGGACGGCCCTCATTTGGAGAGTGCAAACCTTTCGCTCAGGTTTAAGGAGACTAACTAACGATACCAGGGTTCGAATCTGACTCGGACGTACTTTCGCTCGAAATCCCATTATGATGGTCCCAGGGAAAAACAAACACTTCGTGCCGTGAGGGAGGATGAAAAAAAAAACCGCATCATCTTCCGAGCATGTACCCTCGGGAGGATCATCGAACTCACATTTGGAGAACGGAACGCCTCAGTTCACCCTGCCAAGATTCGATCCTCAATCGCATCGTGAGGGATGGGGGAGGGAGAGCGGAAAACCAGGCTAAGATTCGAACCACGATCTTCCCGGGGGAGTGGAAAACCGATCCTCAGTTCACCCTGCCAAGATTCCTCCCCTACGGGAACCTACATCTGCTTGGAGGGAGAGTGGAAAACCAGACCAAGATTCGAACCACAATCTTGAAGAGTGGAAAACCGACCCTCGGTATCCGAATGTAGCGTGAGTAAAATCGTTCTTCCTGGAAGGTGGGCCTGCATTTGCTTGGAGAGAGGTTCTCAAGTCTTTTTTTAAAGCACTAACATTTTTTTCTAGTGACTATACCTACTGAAAACTCTTTTTAAACAGATATGCGCTAAATTAGTTTATTTAGGTCTCTCAGAGTACAGACTGGTACAGTCAGGGCTACAACCTGTCCTCTCCAGGATTTCAACTCGGACCTCTCAGAGACCAATCTGGTACAATAAAAGTCGCTCAGTGTACAGACTGATACAGTAAACAATTGCATCATCATTTGCGCATGATGAGAGTGCAGCCGTGACTTTATTATTTAAGATGTTCCATCATTTGTGTATGATGAAGAGTGTGAATACTCTGAGGTTAAAGGTACTATTCATCATTTGCGCATGATGCGGGCGTACCCAGGGATGCTATGTGCCATCATTTGCGCATGACGAGAGTGTACCCATGACTTTACGATTTAATGTACCATCATTTGTACCTGAAAATACAACGTTTAGACTAATGAAATGAGGATAAATACACCCGTATTAGCCGAACAGGGAGGGTGGAAAAAACAAACACATCATCTTCCGATATGTACCGTGAGCCCTCAGTTGCTTGGAGGGAGGGTGAAAAAACACAAACGCATCATCTTCCGAAAAAAGTTTTATCTGAATGTAAAAACATCCTGGAAGTGAACCCTCAGGGAGGATGGAAAAACAAGCACATCATCTTCCCGGAAGTGTAGCCTCGGAGGGAGGATGGGAAAAACAAACACATCATCTTCCGAAAAAAGTTTTATTCGGGAATGTACCATGAGTAAAACATTCTTCCTGGAAGTGGAGCCTCGGAGGAGGATGGAAAAACAAACATGACATCTTCCGAAAAAAGTTTTATTCGTGAATGTATCAAACATCCTGGAAGTGAACCCCCATTTGCTTGGAGGGAGGATGAAAAAACAAACACATCATTTTCCGAAAAAGTTTTATTCGCGAATGTACCATGAGTAAAATCGTTCTTCCTGGAAGTGGAGCCTCGGAGGGAGGATGGAAAAACAAACACGACATCTTCCGAAAAAAGTTTTATTCGCGAATGTACCATGAGTAAAATCATTCTTCCCGGAAGTGTAGCCTCATTTGCTTGGATGGAGGATGGAAAACCAGCCCACAGTTCACCCCGATCGGGATTTGAAACCAGGATCTCCTCTTGGAGGAGGATGGAAAAAACAAGCACATCATCTTCCCGGAAGTGTAGCCTCATTTGCATGGAGGAAGGATGGGAAAAACAAACACATCATCTTCCGAAAAAAGTTTTATTCGGGAATGTACCATGAGTAAAACATTCTTCCTGGAAGTGGAGCCTCGGAGGGAAGATGGAAAAAACAAACACGACATCTTCTGAAAAAAGTTTTATTCGCGAATGTATCAAACATCCTGGAAGTGAACCCCCATTTGCTTGGAGGGAGAGTTGAAAAAACCCATACTCTGTACATCCTAGCTGAAAAAACATATTTCGATTGATTTGATTAATCCTAGAAATGGTTGTAATAAACATACCTTCGAAGTTTATCATGCTTGGAGGGAGGATGGAAAAACAAACATGACATCTTCCGAAAAAACTTTTATTCGTGAACGTATCAAACATCATGGAAGTGAACCCCCATTTGCTTGGAGGGAGGATGGAAAAACAAACACATCATCATCCGAAAAAGTTTTATTCGCGAATGTATCATGAGTAAAATCATTCTTCCTGGAAGTGGAGCCTCGGAGGGAGGATGGAAAAACAAACATGACATCTTCCGAAAAAAGTTTTATTCGTGAATGTATCAAACATTCTTGAAGTGAACCCTCATTTGCTTGGAGGGTGGATGAAAAAACAGACATGACGTCTTCCGAAAAAAGTTTTATTCGTGAATGTATCAAACATCCTGGAAGTGAACCCTCATTTGCTTGGAGGGAGGATGGAAAAAACAAACACGATATCTGGAAGTGAACCCTCATTTGCTTGGAGGGAGAGTTGAAAAAAACCCATACTCTGTACATCCTAACTGAAAAAAACATATTTCGATTGATTTGATTAATCCTAGAAATGGTTTTAATAAACATACCTTCGAAGTTTATCATGCTTGGAGGGAGGATGGAAAAACAAACATGACATCTTCCGAAAAAACTTTTATTCGTGAATGTATCAAACATCCTGGAAGTGAACCCCCATTTGCTTGGAGGGAGGATGGAAAAACAAACACATCATCATCCGAAAAAGTTTTATTCGCGAATGTATCATGAGTAAAATCATTCTTCATGGAAGTGGAGCCTCGGAGGGAGGATGGAAAAACAAACATGACATCTTCCGAAAAAAGTTTTATTCGTGAATGTATCAAACATTCTTGAAGTGAACCCTCATTTGCTTGGAGGGAGGATGAAAAAACAGACATGACATCTTCCGAAAAAAGTTTTATTCGTGAATGTATCAAACATCCTGGAAGTGAACCCTCATTTGCTTGGAGGGAGGATGGAAAAACAAACACGACATCTGTAAGTGAACCCTCATTTGCTTGGAGGGAGAGTTGAAAAAACCCATACTCTGTACATCCTAACTGAAAAAACATATTTCGATTGATTTGATTAATCCTAGAAATGGTTGTAATAAACATACCTTCGAAGTTTATCATGCTTGGAGGGAGGATGGAAAAACAAACATGACATCTTCCGAAAAAACTTTTATTCGTGAATGTATCAAACATCCTGGAAGTGAACCCCCATTTGCTTGGAGGGAGGATGGAAAAACAAACACATCATCATCATCCGAAAAAGTTTTATTCGCGAATGTATCATGATTAAAATCATTCTTCCTGGAAGTGGAGCCTCGGAGGGAGGATGGAAAAACAAACATGACATCTTCCGAAAAAAGTTTTATTCGTGAATGTATCAAACATCCTTGAAGTGAACCCTCATTTGCTTGGAGGGAGGATGGAAAAACAAACACATCATTTTACGAAAAAGGTTTATTCGTGAATGTACCATGAGTAAAAACATTATTCCTGGAAGTGTAGCCTCATTTGCTTGGTGGGAGGATGGAAAAACAAACACATCATTTTCCGAAAAAAAGGTTTATTCGTGAATGTACCATGATGAGAGTATGAAAAAAACATTATTCCTGGAAGTGTAGCCTCATTTGCATGGTGGGAGGATGGAAAAACAAATACATCATTTTCCGAAAAAAGTTTTATTCGTGAATGTACCATGAGTAAAAACATTATTCCTGGAAGTGTAGCCTCATTTTCATGGTGGGAGTATGGGAAAACAAACACATCATTTTCCGAAAAAAAGGTTTATTCGTGAATGTACCATGATGAGAGTATGAAAAAAACATTATTCCTGGAAGTGTAGCCTCAGCGAGGATGGAAAAACAAACACATCATCTTCCGAAAAAAGTTTTATTCGTGAATGTACCATGATGAGAGTATGAAAAAACATTTTTCCTGGAAGTGTAGCCTCATTTGCACGGTGGGAGGATGGGATAACAAACACATCATCTTCCGAAAAAAGTTTTATTCGTGAATGTACCATGAGTAAAAACATTATTCCTGGAAGTGTAGCCTCATTTGCTTGGTGGGAGGATGGAAAAACAAACACATCATTTTCCGAAAAAAAGGTTTTTTCGTGAATGTACCATGAGTAAAAACATTATTCCTGGAAGTGTAGCCTCATTTGCATGGTGGGAGGATGGAAAAACAAACACATCATTTTCCGAAAAAAAGGTTTATTCGTGAATGTACCATGATGAGAGTATGAAAAAAACATTATTCCTGGAAGTGTAGCCTCAGCGAGGATGGAAAAACCAACACGTCATCTTCCGAAAAAAGTTTTATTCGTGAATGTACCATGAGTAAAAACATTATTCCTGGAAGTGTAGCCTCATTTGCTTGGTGGGAGGACGGAAAAACAAACACACCATTTTCCGAAAAAGGTTTATTCGTGAATGTACCATGAGTAAAAACATTATTCCTGGAAGTGTAGCCTCATTTGCTTGGTAGGAGGATGGAAAAACAAACACACCATTTTCCGAAAAAAAGTTTTATTCGTGAATGTACCATGAGTAAAAACATTCTTCCTGGAAGTGTAGCCTCATTTGCTTGGTGGGAGGATGGAAAAACAAACACATCATTTTCCGAAAAAGGTTTATTCGTGAATGTACCATGTTGAGAGTATGTAAAAAACATTATTCCTGGAAGTGTAGCCTCATTTGCTTGGTGTGTGGATGGAAAAACAAACACACCATTTTTCCGAAAAAGATTTATTCGTGAATGTACCATGAGTAAAAACATTATTCCTGGAAGTGTAGCCTCATTTGCTTGGTGTGAGGATGGAAAAACAAAACACATCATCTTCCGATATACCCACCTACTCGCTGTCTCAGTATTCCTGCGTGGAGGGTTGAGGGGGGCTATGATGGGGTAAAAACATTCTTCCTGGAAGTGTAGCCTCATTTGCTTGGTGAGAGGATGGAAAAACAAACACAACATCTTCCGAAAAAAGTTTTATTCACGAATGTACCATGATGAGAGTATGTAAAAACATTCTTCCTGGAAGTGTAGCCTCATTTGCTTGGTGGGAGGATGGAAAAAAACAATCACATCATCTTCCAAAAAAAGTTTTATTCATGAATGTACCATGATGGGAGTATGTAAAAACATTCTTCCTTGAATCGGAGCCTCAGGGAGGATGGAAAAACAAACACATCATCATCCGAAAAAAGTTTTATTCATGTATGTACCGTACGTAAAATCATCTGCAACCCATCCCCCCTCACCATGTCGTCAGCGTGCCACCCTTCCCCTAGCTGTCCTGAAACATGATGCCTGTATAAGAGTGGTATAGCTGCATCCCAGTAGGAGCGAGAGAGAGAGGGAGAACTCCAGGCTGAGGAGGGTACACTCCCCGTATTCCAGATGGAAAGGGGTAAGGGGGGGCTATGATGTCATTTCCGTCCTGAAACATGAATTCCCTTCCAGATTTGAGAGCGAGAGAGAGGCAGGAGCGAGAGAGAGGGAGCGACATGCCGTGGGAGGGAAAGGGGGGAACACGCGAGACAACCGCGAGGGAGGAAATGGGGTGAGGGGAGCTATGACGTCATCAACTTCCGTTCTGAAAACCCTAATTCCTTACTACTAACCAGGGATGGTTTGCGAGCCACAGGTTTAAGAAAGCACTCTCGATTCGAATCCTGGTCCCACGCTATAATTTTTATCGTTACTAGCGCGTTTTTTTCCTTTTTTTTCTTTAAATTTCGAGTGTACCACACAATATTTCACACAATAAGTGTATGGTTGAAAACTAATATTGCTCAAGTATTGGTGAGACAATACGTATTTTTCCGCTTCTATTTTCGATGTAAATTAGAAAGGAGGTCGATGGCTCTCCAGTGAAAGGGAGGTTTTGGTTCATATATATATATATATATTATATATATATATATATATATATATAGGGATGAGTTTCAACCAACCTCTGCCTTCTTCTTCAAGTGGAAACCGCACGTTTCAGAACGACTGATTAATCAAGATGGAAAATTCGACATCATCCACCCAAGGTATTTCAATTCTCTTCTGTTACATAGCTTAAAAAGTGTCTGATTTTAAATTTTAAATTGTCTGTGTATTTGCTAGGGTTAAATTTGCTACTGTTTTAAAAGCTAGAATTTATTAATCTAATCATAATTCAGCAGTACCCACACAAGGTATTTCAATTCTATTCTGTTACATGGCTTAAAAGTGCTTGATTTTAAATTTTAAAATGTTTGTGTATTTGCTAGGGTTAAATATGCTACTGTTTTTAAAAAAAAACATATTTCATGCTTGAGTCAAATGTTGGTCTATGCTGTTATAGGACATTATAGGGTTGATTCAACGATTTAATTTTAAAGTTGTCTGTTTATTTGCCATAGTTAAATTTGTGGGATGACGTCCCTGCTCGATTACCTCTTTGACAAATATTAGCTAATATGCGGGCTAATTTCTTGCCTACATGAACGATACTTAATGAAAATAACTATCCGTGAATAAATCCAAACTTTCTTACTGTTTGTGTTTATAATAGCTATCTGCTTTTCCACCGTCAAAAAAAGAACCTTTCTCGATAGTTAATGAATAAGTAGGTTAAAAACTATAATATTATATACCTACAATTACTTGTATAAATAAATGATGCCGGGACTTTCTCTCACTTCTTATCTTTATGCTAGTAAGCGGTAGGTAGGTCTGTAGAAACCATAAGTTTTGTGAAACTAAAATAACAGTTATTTACGTTGTTGTAGCAACACTACGGTAAATAAAGTATTGATTATTTATAACAGAACATGGATACACAACAGAGGATTTACTCCATACGTCAAGAGACAATCCAGAGAGCCTATTTCTTTTCGGTCCTTCCCCCAACACTGCAACGGACCAGCCCCTGACGGTCAACCGGACAACCCAACTCGTCTCGTCGTCACCACCGCTGACACGCCTACAGATATTATCTGACACCTCCTTTAGTATTAGATTACAGGCATTTGCTCCTAATAACCCCCCAGAACCACAAGCAAGCTATTGGGCCCTCTACAAGACACCCCACCCTATTCCTACTATAAGGAACCGCCCCGTTAGACCGGTGTGTGTTGTCAGACCACATCCAAGGGGGGAGTGATTCCGTAGGCTTTATAATGTTAATAATAATAATAATAATAATTGACGACCCTGAGCCATAGGTTTTTTTTAATGTGTGCTACGTTCCCTTCACGTGAAAACATTTAGGGTTATGCGTGCCTAAAATACGAGCTTCTTGTTTAATTTCTTGCCGGCGCTTTAAATATATATTCATGAACCATACTTATTTTTCTCGATCAGGAGTCTCTGGTTTGATGAAAATAAACGCAATAACTATTATGTGTGTGTGTGGCTAAAATCCTAACTTTGTTTGTATTTATATTAGCTGCCTGCTATAGATTGACACTAAGAAAACTTTCTCACCCGTTAACGAATAAGCCAGTTATAAGTTATTTAAATATAAATGGCGCGGTGCAACTCAAAGTTAAACTTAACTTAATTGCTTAGATGAGTCCTTCTGGAGTGCTGATGGTCTGACGGTGGTACAGCAGGCAGCGGAGATCGCGGAAAACAAAGAAAGTTTGAGGTTGGCGGACAACTTTGTAGAGGCTATGGTAGCCTATATGGCCGACGTTGTCCGCCGACACCATTCAAGGAACCAGCTGCCTCCTGCCACCGCTGTTCCAGAGAACGTGCAGCTCTCCACGCAAGCCCCGAGGTACCCTTGGTCACCCAGGACCTTCCTCAGGCGCCTCCTCCAGCGTCTCCAGTGGACACGCTGTCACAATCGTCTCCAGGTACCTCGGGGGTACGCAAAATTAATTCAGGGATTTGGATAGGCCGTGTTGACAAGAGAAGAGCAACGCGGCCTATCCGGACCGCTATTTCAGGCGCAAGACTTGACATCCCCTTCACCATGTGCCGATGGTGATACGGATACTGATATTGATATAGACGACGTTATGCGTCGGATGATGCCCCAGTATTTTGATTTAAACATTTAAGGTATTTATTTTGAAAATTTAAATTTTGTTAAATAAATATTAGAAAAAATTTTGGTTAAACGTTTATATTTACAGATTAGTTTTTTGTGCTCATCAAAATGTTGTGTTTGTTTAGTAATTATAATTTGGTCAGCTATTTCAATCAGAAATATTGTTATAGAATAATAATTGATTGTTAAATATATATTAGAAAAATAGGCTGATTTTAACAGGAAAAATCTAATATTTACAAATACCGAATAAATCTCAGGTAATTCAAATTTATTTTGATTTAAACATATGAGGTATTTATTTTGAAAATTTAAATTTTGTTAAATAAATATTATAATTTTTTTTTTGGTTAAACGTTTATATTTACAGATTAGTTATTGTGATCAGCAAAATGTTGTGTTTATTTTTATAAATAAAATATAGTAATTATTATTTGGTCCGCTATTTTAATCAGAAATATTATTGTAGAATAATAATTGATTGTTAAATATATATTAGAAAAATAGTCCGATTTTAACAGGAAAAAATCGAATATTTACAAATACCAAATAAATCTCAGGTAATTCATGTATAATTTATTTATTTATTTTGATTTAAACATATAAGGTATTAATTTTGAAAATTTAAATTTTGGTTAAACGTTTATATTTACAGATTAGCTATTGTGATCAGCAAAATGTTGTGTTTGTTTTTATAAATAAAATATAGTAATTATTATTTGGGCCGCTATTTTAATCAGAAATATTATTGTAGAAAAATAATTGATTGTTAAATATATATTAGAAAAATAGGCCGATTTTAACAGGAAAAATCTAATATTTACAAATACCATATAAATCTCAGGTAATTCATGTATAATTTATTTATTTTGAAAATTTAAATTTTGTTAACGATGGTGATTTTGATATTGATATAGACGACGTTATGCACCGGATGATGCCCCAGTATTTTGATTTAAACATATAAGGTATTTATTTTGAAAATTTAAATTTTGTTAAATAAATATTAGAAAAATTTTGGTTAAACGTTTATATTTACAGATTAGTTATTGTGATCAGCAAAATGTTGTGTTTGTTTTTATAAATAAAATATAGTAATTATTATCTGGTCCGCTATTTTTGGTTAAACGTTTATATTTGTGATTAGTTATTGTGATCATCAAAATGTTGTGTTTGTTTTTATAAATAAATAAATAAATGTTTCATTAAAAGCACTACAATTAGACTTATGAATTATGTTATTTAAGCATGGCTCCTCAATCACTACACCTGAGGTTATTTCCTAAGCTGATATAAATGTTTAAAAACTCCTCGTGTCTCCACTTCACACATATCATTAAGTCAATTGTGTACTGAGGAGATAATTAAATCTTTTCCTACAATTTTACTTAAAGATTTGAATCAAAACATTGTTGATGATGAATAAATTTTCATAAATAATTTCAAAGATTTATCACTGAGGCGTGAACAAAATAAAGTTTCATTTATCAACAGAGAGTTTTTTCTTTGCTTAGCATACCGTCGACTGCTACGAATGAAGATAATAAAACAAGGACGGGAATTCTAATCCTGGTCCACTGGATGATTGCCACCTTATTTGGTGGGTTAGGGAGTTTCCAGCTCAAAGGATCATATTTGACATAGGTTTGGTAGCAACATAACTACTTTTCTTTGAAAGGACATGGAAGTGAACCCCAACTTTTGCACGGAGAGTGAGACAGGGAAGCACCTTACGGGAATCCGCTCTCCCAGAAAAAACATCATGACATGTGGCTAATATAGGGTTTCAAACCCCTGACATGTGTAAGACCGTCTCTTTGCTTCAATTGGTTTACTAGTTCCCATTCCCCTCTTGAACCAACATTTTCAGTCATACAGGGAATCGAAGCCTGGACACTTGACTCTGGTGAGGACAGACAGACATGCTAACGCCTCGCGGCCAAGTGATTCCTTAGACGTCTTGACCGTTGACCACGCGACATAGATTAACAGACAAATACATGTCTCCCTTCACAGAGAGAGAGTTATACATTCTTTCTGGACACTTGGCGCAGCGGGCAGTCTTCCTAACACAGTGATGAGAAAGCTGCTTCCTCCTTTATATGTAGCATTTTCTTCTTCACCATTTTAATACATATCATATTCTTAAAAAAAAATTACACCTGCACACGGGAATCGAACCCTGGAAACTTTGGCTTACATATGTATCTTAGTACGTATACTGTTTTGTTCACATTAAGGGGGTAAGATATACTCGTAAATATATATTATGGATTAGATAAGCAATTCATCCCTGGATAGCAAACTAAGTCACAACAATGTTGGCGTCTCCTTCAGGTCTTTGATTGTCCAGCCGAGGATTTAAAAATAATAACGACATTTTAGTGCTAGTTTTTTTTTATTGACAATCAGCAATTGATTAATTTAAAACAACAACAAGCAGCAATATTTTTTAGGTCTTTTGACCAATAGATATAAAATACATCTACCAGCCAGAAAATGAGTAGGAGTCAATTTTATTGTGTCTTTTTTACTGACAATCAACAATTGATTAATTTAAAACATTCACAACAAGCAGCAATATTATTTAGGTCTTTTGACCAATACATATAAAAGACATCTACCAGCTAGAAAATGAGTAGGAGTCAATTTTATTGACAATCAACAAATGGTTAATTTAAAACATTCACAACAAGCAGCAATATTATTTAGGTCTTTTGACCAATACATATAAAAGACATCTACCATCTAGAAAATGAGTAGGAGCCACCTCCAAAATAATTCAAGACACGTTGAGAGACGCTAGAGTGTATATTGATAATGTCTCCACAGTTTTTACCTGGCAATCTTACTCTTCCAACAAACTCAAGCACAATAACATTAGGTTCGGGCTCTTCCGATAGCACAACGTTATAACTTTTGTTTTTCTCAAGTTCGTTTAAGCACTTGACACGATTATATTCCTCTTTCTCGATCAGGTCTAACGCCCTGCATAATACCTCCTCGTCCCAACAGGTATCCTTGTGAGCAGCAGTTTGATGACATTGAATTTTGTGCCGAATAAGATTGGATAGCTTTGCGTAGGACCCATCACAAACGCAGCATTTAAACGGCATAATGTCAATTGGAGATGCAGCAAAAGAAATAAACACTCGCTCTTAACGTTTTTTTCAAAATTTCACCACTAGCTCCGATGACAGCAGCAGAGTACGTCTAGTTTATTAATTCACTTTTAAACATCACACTTTGTCCTCCGAGATATACCATACAGCGTGCTTTAGATTTAAAGCGCTTACAATCCAAATAATATATTGACTTTGGAAGGAAGACGTTACCGAAACTGCCCAGACCGAGTATGTAGTCGGCGTGCGTTTCACCTATAATTTTAACATTTGAATAATTTTTGTAAATTGTTAAATCCTCGAGATTTACAGGTTCTTCAGACTTTACCTCCGGCGGTGGTGGGCGTGCAGGTGACTCTGCTGACTGGTAGACAGACGACTCTGACTGTGGATATGCCAGTGAATCTGACGCCTGGTAGGTAGACGCCTCGGACGGCGGGCACGCAGGTGACTCTACTGACTGGTAGACAGACGACTCTGACGACGGGTACGCCTGTGACGTGTGGTGGGTAGACGACTCAGGTGGTGGGTACTCTGGGGCTGGGTACGCCTGTGACTCTGGGGGTGTGTACGGCTGTCTCTCTGAGGGCGGCGGCGGCGTGAAGTACGGTGACGGGTGGTGTGGAGCTCGGAAGGGTGGCGGTGGAGGTCGGGGTAACACAGCTACCACGTCCCCCTTGCGGAAATTGTAAACGGTGCACGTTACATCACACATATACGTTTCCACGATTCTCTCGTAGGGTAGTACTTCCGTCGCTCGTATCGTGTGACAGGTAGAGTCACAAAACTCTATGTACCCTCGCTCCTCTACTTTGTAAATTACCTGTCTATCACACACCGCCACACTGTGAACATTCTCCGCAGTCATATAGGTACGCCCCTCCATCGTATGGCCCACAAACATTAAATTAATATAGCCGGATCGAAGCATGGTGAGCGTACCTGAGAGCTAAACGTCCTGTAGAGTGCTCCGCTGCCCGTTGTTGTTAGCTGCCGTGTCTCTTAAACGCGTTCAAAGTTCACAACGGTAGGTGAACAGGGTTTTACTCCGGCGCAGGTAAATACCAGTTTTTCTTTATTTAACTCACACACGTCTTCATCTGTAAGAGTACCAAACCGGCAGGGTAAAAATACACAAAACTCGCCCTCTAGATAGGCTATTAGACGTCTCCCGAACTTTGTATTGACGGTTTTTAATTTATCAACCGAGTACTTTTGATCTACGGCTAGATCACACAATTTGACGGTCTGCACCGCGTCGACGATATTTACCAGCTGCTGTAACTTGTCCATATTGGCCCGCTCTACAAACGTTTATAAATAGACAAACAAGTGGGCACCCCTCTTTATAGCCACCCCCCTCCCTCGTTTGACGTCACACGATATATTCTTGTCTCGACTTGTCTTGTCTGCCCGCCAACTTGGCGCCCGTGTCGATGACCTCGATATCTAAGCTTGTCTCAACTCGTCTTGTTGTGCCGACATACTGGCGCCAGGGTTGCGACATAACACGCGATGATTACGTCATTGGGAAAACCCAAGGTTGTCGAGGTCACGATATATTCTTGTCCTGACTTGTCTACTACTTGTCTACTTTGTTTATCTATGAGGTGATCTTGTAACTTGGTTCTAAATAAAACAATGGCAATGGTTAACAAGAAGCCTGATCCTCTAAAGTGAAGAAAATAAAGTTAAGTTTTGGAGTCTAAAGTTGAAACTAAACGCCAATCAAATATTCCTCGATAAGTCTTTGTATCGCGTATGAAACAGGTATTTAGATTATCTAACAATAAATACACGATCAAACCTTATAGTTGGAATAAGATTAGTCCATACACGTCATATTTTCTTATTTTCAGCATTACACTAGAAATATTGCTCATTTATTTCATACAAAGCAGAAAAATTTAACTTCATAAGAAAATTTTCTAAGAAATCACAACAATATTAACAACCTGTATTAAAAAGATTTTACTTGGCGGATACCTTTCCTCTAAATAATATATCTTCCTTAGCCCCGCCCCATTATTATAATTAAAATGCGTATAACCAATATAGATAATAAGCAGGGCCAGATTAAGGGGGAGGGTACGGGGGTCATGGATATGGGCCTCACGCTTGAGGGGGCCTTGTACATATTTTTACAACATTTATTTTATTTAAAATGGGATTCAAACCCAGAGTTCCTTTCATTGACAGTCCAGTTGATTGTCTGAGTGAAGCCTTTGAACATTCGACCACTAAAGTGGGTAAAGAAAGTTTAGAAGATACTTAAACAATGTGACATCCAAACCAATCTGTCAACAAAATATCTATTAGGCCTACTATTTATTTATGTTAACTTATTAATAATGGGTTTATTGTGGACACCATTTTAAGTTTGTTGGCCTTTTACAATTAACAGATTTTGAAAAAAAAAAGTTCATACAACCTGAACAAGCAGTAAAATAATATATGGGGGGGGGGGGGAGGCATCTTTTTCCAAGCATCCCCCAGCCCGATCCGACCTTGATAATAAGACGCTAAAGAAAATAAATCTCAACCCATAAAGCTGAAAACAGTATGTCCGGAAATGAAAACCCACTTCTATAATATTATGAAGTACCTAATTGAAATTGGCAAAAAAAAAATCTTGATCTTTTTACCAAGACAAATCTTAAAATAGAAGATATAAAAATGAGTTTTTGGTAAATATAGGGGGTCAAAATAAGAAACTAATCATTTCAGATATGCTAAAAAAGTTAATTTAGTAGCTATGTAGGGAGACTTCTCCAAATAATCAAATTAATATTGTTATATTTAATTTTTAACAGAGTTGGAGAAAGTGGAATCAGGAGGTTATAAATATTTTCAAAACTAATAAAACAGATACTTTTCAGCGTGGGGGAAAAACAGAATGCAGGTAAAAAAAACGCCAAATAACTACCATCAGAGTGTCACCTCCTACTTTCCTATCCTTTATTCTATTTGTTTATAGGCCAACCAAAACGTATTGTCATTCACAAATCATAAGATACAGTATTACACAAACACGCCTTCCAATTTAGGCCGTGAGGTTACCAAAAAATCATAAACATTTATAATTCAAAATGATATTCCATTAAATAAGGGGAAAGGAGTGTTAACAGAAGTATTTTTCAAGTTAGATAGAAAAATTAGTTTTGCTGGCAGGTAGACGCGACATCTAAAGTTCACAAGCTTATTCTTAATTTAATAAAAATTTCTTTAGAAGTAAGATCAATGGAAGGAGTAAGGGAAGAGGTAAAAATTAAAACACTAATATAAACAACTACATTTTGTGTGGTAGAAAATTGAAACTTGATAAGCAGCTAAAGAGACCCCTTCAAATGATTATAAAATCCTGAAATTTTAAATTAAGACTCCAGAACATAGCGAATGTTGTCGATGGAGAAGGGGAGGGAAATTTAGATATGTTAAGATTAGAGATGGGCCACTCGAATCTTCGAATCCACCGAATCCTGACAAGTATTCGATATTCGAGGATTCGGTGTTTTACTGGATTCGATGATCAAATCTTTCACCTCATAAACAAAGCATAATATTTTGAATTCAAAAAGTACTTAGTTAGGCCTACTTGAAAAGCACAACTTAATCCGTAATATTTATTTTGTCGGACAAAAGAGATAAACACGAATAAAATCTTGTTTAAAAAATTTGTTAGGTGTTGAAAATCTTACATGCCTAGTACCCTACCCTCCTACCTCTATGGGAAACTTGGACTCAACCGTTTTGGCACATGCTCACTTCTAAAACTTTCACCTCACGAAAAATCTTATAAATATTTTAATGAACACATTAAAACTCTTCAAAAACTGAAAATCTAAACTAGAATTACAAATAAAACAAACTACGGCCTTTTTTTAAACAGAAATAAGAACACATTACGAATGCTACAAAGTCAGCCGCCATGATGCATATTTGTTTACTCGCCGGCGTGATGATTAAAATAAATATACTGTTAATTCTTACTACCCAACTGGTTTTAATTATCTATATCTATGCAATGAACCCCCCCAATTTATTTCATACGATCCTTAAGTTATGCATTTTGTTGGGTTTCATGAAAAATAAATACTGTCAAGTCAGACAGCGATAAAACTGTTTATTTCCATACCAGCGTACGTATCGTATATCGATTGTTTGTTTAAAATCGATTCTGGTAATCTGATCATTTAGTAAGCGCTCTCGAGTTTTAAGAATCAAATAACGACTTGCTAATCCATTATTTATTTTTAAATGATTTTTAACTTAGTTTTTATTATTTAAAAAAATATGTTATTGAAGTAATTGTAGAAATATTCAAACGTAGTCCTGCCTTATAAAATGGAAATGAACATATTGTAGTCGAAAATATGTTCGTGTTTTAAATAGAATATATTCTCAGAAATCGATATATTGCAAGAATCGAATATATTTGTTTCCTACGGGAAAATAGATATATCGCAATAAAACATACTTAGGCATTATTGAGTTCTCTATTTCCAATGTATGTTTTAGTCTTTAATAAAAAAATATCCGTTTGTATTTTTATTTTTGCTATCTTAGGCCTAATACAATAAAATATCCTTTAATGATGATTAAAGTTGGTCAAAGGATAATTAGTCCTAATCTGTTAATGTCACATGTTTTTTTTAGAAACTTAACTCATTCTAACAACACTTTTAAAAATAAATAAAATACAATCAAGTTTTGATTGATTTGATTTCCAAACAATAATATGAGTCTAGACTGTTTAATTTGGTTGGATTTTAACCTGTATTTTGCGAGGGGTGGTTGGGGTTGATTAAAATTGAAAGCATAATTTAATTAAATCTTAATTCACAGTTTAGGCCTATGTTGTGTAATGTAGGTCTATTTATTAATCATTAAAATTTACAACGATTTGTAGGATTCGGATTCGACCCATCTCTGGTTAAGACAAAATACATCTTTAAGGTTAGCTATAAAATTGATTTTTGCCCAAATGTAAAAGGCTTACACCAAATGAGTCTTAAATATTTAATATTTCTCAAAGAGGGCTTTTGAAATGGGGGCTTAGAAATTGCATATTATAAATCAATAAATTCTTTGGATAGCCAAACGTCTGAACATATGGAAATCTTAAATTAATGCCTGAGAAACAGAAGAGATTGGAATTTAGACAACACTTAAAAAAAAACTACTTTTCATTATTGTTGGAAACTGAAATTTGACAATAAAGTAATAAAGCCGTATCAAGAAGCAAATTAAGTCTTACATTTAAAAATGGAAATGTGATAAATGAAAATATGTCTCTGAGGAGGGGTGAGAAATGGAGATGTAGTAGTAGTAGTTTGAAACCTTATCAAAATTATTAGTAAATCTACTTTTTGACAGGGAAGAAAATTTAAATTTGCCAAGTTGTTAAAATAACCACCACTCATAACCATAAGAGGTGGAAACTTTGGAATTTAAAAATAGGGGGCAAGAATATGGTATAAAAAAATAAATAAATACAAAAATCAAGTATTATCTTAAACATCCATTAACGTGACGATTACAATAATAAAACTTGAATTATAAACTAGCACCCATCTAGGAACAAATTAAAAATTAAAAATAAAGATTCTTAGTGACATACATCACTGTCCATTATTTAATATAGATCACTAGAATAAATGTACAAGCTCCATGAATCTATACTTAACATGTATACCATGTTACATATTAAAAATCTCCATTAAATTTCAAATGGAGAAGAATTACAGAAATAATAGCTTCAACAAATTATAAGTGCCACTCCCCCCAATTAAATCTCTTGGTAAATTGGACTTTTTAAACTAAGTGGTATCAACATTTTTTGTAAAGAATAATAATCATAAACTCATGTTGTAACCAATAAGTGGGTTCAGGTCTTCAAACCCTTAAATCCACATAACTTTATTACCTAAGAAGTGGAACACGCTTTTTCTTATTTAAATTAAATAGTAAAACAAAATCTTAATCAATACAATGTAGCTAATATAATTGAAAACTACATTAGCTTGGTCTAAAACAGTTATTAAATATTATATATTTGTAGTTTGAAATAAGATTATTTACATTAATTATATAACCAGCTAATTGTTAGTGATGTCACCGAAATTTACATGTATTATTGATGACAAAATTGCTTTAAGTTAATTTTGTGTGATCAAGTGAAGTTTGGAACAGAGTTGAAATTTAAAAAATCAAGGTGTTCAAATTTTGAAATCAGCCCCTCACTATAAGTTTAGAATGATTGTAGTAGGTTTGAGTGGATGAAAAATGTTTGATCGGGACAATTATTATGTATTTTTAGACACCTTGAAAGATAATTTATAAATAAAATAAAGGAAGGATGGAGTTGAATCAGGCTTGATTCCGACTTTCAAGGTTTTATTTGTTCATTCTAAAATATAGTCCCAATGAATTTAGTCAGCATCTAGCCCTGACTTCCTGGTTGTATTCAGGATTATTGGTATTTTACCAATGTGCACTTCAGTGGGGGTGCTGCTCCAAAAAATTTTTAGCCTCTATTTTGTTAGTGTTAAGTTTCAAAGAAAATATTATTTTAAATTCGGTGTAAACATACTATCCCCACTCTTGGCCTATATTAAAAGTTAGATTATGTGAAACATACAAAATCTTTTTTGAGATTTTTATATATAGCTAATGAGATGGCATGTTTAAATCAGGTTACACAAAACACCCAATTACAAAACCTAGCATCCATAACCTCGTAACGCAAACCAAGGGACAAGTAAAAGGGCTGCGCAATTTAGCGTCACATAACTTGGAAAATATTTCCGCTTACAAGGAATTTGCTCTCGCAAAGTGGTCAACCATAATAACTTTTGACGCAAAGTCCAATGTCTCTTTGCTAATGGTCGCAAATTCATTTTGTGTTG
>JBCFYV010000747.1:0-68666 GCA_039000515.1 Timema cristinae
AAAAGAGAAATATTAGATAGAAGGAATCAATGTCACTTATTCTACCCTCTCCAGCTTACTTTTACTTGAGTGAGTCATTACTCATTAGTTTGGTTATCCGACACTGTCTGGATCAGGCGGACATTTTGTTTAGCTAGTCGGTGTTATTTCTACAAATTGGTAAAGTTAAAACAATCCTTTTTTTTCTCATGTTTTGCAATGATTAATTTGGTCCCATAAATAAAATTAATGAATAGAGATAGACAAAAAAATCAAATGAATTAATTCTGAAAAACGACATGGTGTATTACAAAATGAGAGTAAATCAAATTATCGGGGTGTAAAAATAATACTTTATATTATACTAGTATGATTAAAAATGATGTAATTTTTACCCATTTATTAAACTATTTGTACATTAAAAATTATTTGTATTTATTATAGTATAAACATTTCCTTGTGTAAGCTTCGTATAATTATACTAAATATAAGCCCTCTACATTTAATACTTTGCCTTCACAGTGATATATAAAATCATATAAAAACATGTCCAGCCCGTTTGTACTCATGAACTGTAATGAGTTGAAATCATTGAATCAGTATTTATATCTTATAATAATACACGTGTTTAAGTTGTGCAATAAAATGTTGATGGTCGTATTACCTTAAACCTACTGCCGGTATTAGTGCTGCGCGATAGGGGTGACAGGGGAATTAGAGAGATGTGTAAGCCTGACTGATTCATATTTGTACCATTTTCCATAACTTTAGTAAATTGAAAATCTTAGAAATGTATACTTCCACTTATAGTTGTATTATTACCTGTTAAGTGCCAGCTCCTTACAGTTATGTATTTACATAGCCAGCCATTACACCTCGTTCTGTCTTTAATTGATACATCATTGAAAGTATTTTTACAATAATTATATAATGAAATTAATATACATGAATGTGACAATCCAGTATAGCGATGATGACAGGACCATAAGAAATAAGTTGTATTCCTCTAGTCTAGGAAAAATAAATTTGTAAGCTAGATAAGGTTAAGTTAGTTAAAATTAACTAGTGTTAAACAAGTTTGAATTTTATTGGACAGAGGTAACATAGAATAATGGTTAAGGTTATGATAGTTATAAATAACTAGACCCACTCAATATAGTAATAGTAAATATTATGGAAATTGAATATTTACGTGATTAACTCATCTATGAATTACAGCACAAAGGTAAGAAAAAAAGAAAATAATATTATTTGAATGAATTAAGTCACTTCCGACTAAGTTGTTATATCCTGAAACTCTTATCTTATTTCCTTATTTGATGTTATCAATAAGTTACATTTTCAGTCTTTCTGGTCGCCTTAACCCTTCCACTTTGACTTTTATGACGTCAATCAATAGGACATTATTTATTCTATTAATGTGATTCACGATGATGGAAGGATAACATCGGAGTGGACCATCAAGAAATAGAGTGTAATGAGGTGGACTGGATAGAACTAGCTCAAGATATAGATAGGGTTTAATGAGTTGGACTGGATAGGAGTAACTTAGAATAGAGATAGGGTGTAATGAGGTGGACTGAATAGAACTAGCTCAAGATAGAGATAGGGTTTAATGAGTTGGACTGGATAGAAGTAACTTAGAATAGAGATAGGGTGTAATGAGGTGGACTGGATATAACTATCTTGAGATACAGATAGGTGGCATACTTTTTTAGTTGCGAATGTGAGATTTTGATTTCCTAATGTCATAGAGTAATTAACATATCTCTGGTGAATTATATAAAAATAGACTTACTACTTACTTCTCAGGAGAGACACAAGAGCAAGGTGAATGTGGTTGGAATGAGATACCTAACTAATGTATGCAGAAAAGTTATCCTCTATTTTAAAATCTCGTCACCTGCGTTGTCATCTAATTTCATATGATCCTGCTTTATGACATAAAACTCCGAGATTTCGGCATTAGAATATTGTGAATATTTTGTATTTTACATTATTATGAACACACATTTCCGCCATTTAAAACAATAGATTTACGAAATACTTTGTTTCATTATATATATGTTGTGTTTCTATGAGTAAAATGTTTAATGTGTTTGTTTAAGATGGATAGAAAGGATATTACTAGCAAATACAACAATATGTTCACTCTTTCCTAACCGAAGGAATTTAATTAAACTCAAAGCAAACTGTTAATTGAATCACAACAATTTTATGTGTTTATTTTCAATTTGCTCGAAAACTACTTCACGGTCACGAAACAAACTTGGCCCTCTATCAATTTCTAATAAT
Organism: Timema cristinae; assembly: GCA_039000515.1. Taxonomy (NCBI): domain Eukaryota; kingdom Metazoa; phylum Arthropoda; class Insecta; order Phasmatodea; family Timematidae; genus Timema; species Timema cristinae. The sequence goes on from JBCFYV010000747.1 coordinate 2,275, forward strand.
AACTGTAATTGAATTTAATATTTGGGGGGTAGAATGTGCCCCCCTTTAATGTGTGTCCCAGGGAAATTGCCCCCGTGACGCCCCTCCCCTAGATGCAACCCTGACTTCAGATAAAATATATTATCTACCTTCTTTACTGGAGGAAATGTTATGAGTAGTCTAGGAGTGATGAGTCTATTTTATTGTTACACCTATGTTTATAATCCTTGAGAGATTATGTTCTGTGTATCCAAACCAAGATTAAGGCTTTATCAAAGCCTGTTATTACCTCCGAGCCTGCGTATAGATCATCTCCAATATTGTGACGTCACAACTGCCAGACAGCTTCTGTATTGAACTGCACAGTGAACACTATTTCATACAGTTGACGACTTAAATTGTGCACGTCTCACGTACTTTTATTTGATAATATATCTTCTCAACTTGTCACTATTTATTTCATAAAAAATTGCATGTTTTTTCAAGTTTTAGAGGAAAAGTTTCCATTCTTAAGGCGTTTTAAAGTGTGCCATGGGTGTAGGGAAGGGAGATTTAGGGGTTCAATGCCCTCCAAATTTTACAAAGTTTTTAATTTGAAGCTTAAAGTTGGCCTTGTATCAAAGTTCTAATAATATTCACTTTTCCAAAAAAACTATCATGAAAGAACCACTCTAAATTGAGTGACGTTATTTGCCACCCTACCTTGTTTTTCCCTATGTTTCCTTCTTTTTGTGAAGCATTTCCAATTTATTTTCGAATGAATTTAAGCACTTCGAAGTTAGGCCACACGCTGGTTGCAGGCCTGACTAATAATAATATTTACATATATTAAATAAAATAAAAAGATGGAAGGAATAACGTAACACATTTTTTTAAATAATCTAAATAAGGAATTTTGATTTAAAGAAGTACACTTTACTTTTATTAAACATATTCATTATCCCGTTAAGAAGTCTGTTGACTTATCTATAATGAACGTCAGCCATGTTTGATTTCAACGCATGCGCAGTTCTATCAAACCAGTGAGTAAAAGAAGAAACAAAGCTCGATCTAAATAACTCAAAACAAGCGCGTTTTTCAATTCTGACAGATGGAAATAAACATTTAATTCTTTAATAAAAAAACACTGTTCACTTTCATTAGCACACAGTTCAATATTTATGTTAAACCTGCATTTTATTTGATTTGCCCTAGTCCATAGCCAACATTTTATCTTTTGGTTTTACAAATATATTTGTTTTCTCTTTGGACTTGGAAGTAAAGAATAGAACATTTTTAAACTGATTTTGGAAGATTTTTTATTGGAGACGTCGTCTTCTTCTTGTGAGTCGGTTTAGCATGTAGCCAAATCTGCGGAGCTCCTAATTAAAATTATTTTAAAGTGAATTAAAGGTTGTGATTTAAAGTACACGTGGTAAAATGGAAAGCTAAGTGTGTGTACAAGAACTAGATTGTTTATTTTCGTTTTCAAATTGCGTAAGAATTCGAATTACTAAAGTGTAACAAATCTCTGAAGTTGGTGTCAATATGGACTAATTCAGGGGTGAGGCCAAGTCAACTCTTCAACTATAAATTATTATCATTTTTTTTTGTTTCTCCTATAAAATCAGAATTCATTTACTTTCAGAAAGACAGACTAATCTAAAGAATTAATTTACATTTCATTTTATGTCTAATTATTAATTTTTATTATTATTATATATATTCTTTTTTTTTTTTTTGCTTGTCTAAACAATACTGTTCTATACTTTGTTAAATTAGCATTATAATTACCCGGAATTCCGTAGGTACGCTTCGGATGTGGTAAAGTGGAAAACAAAAATTAATCCACAAAAGTGCCAACAATTGTTATTTTATACGTTTATTTTTTTATTGTCTAAAATACATTTTGTTCCAAAAAACCATTTTATTTGAATTGTTCATCTTTTATTTTTAAGTTTACCCAGTGGTCTCGAGTAGTGAGAGTGGTAGTGTCACTGACTGAACTAACTGAGGTAAAAATTTTCTTATTTTCTTTTAATTATTATTTTTCTCATAGATAATAGGGGTGGCGCCCAACCAAAACACAATCTTTATACATCTTGATATTAACTATTGTTGTTATGTTAACAAGATGCAGAATACAATAATATTAGACACAAAGAATATATTAATATACAATGTATATAAAACTATAACAATATATTTTATTATCACAACAGCTTCTAAAGGAATTTAATTCTCAATAAAATTCCAATAAATAACACTTTACATGGCTCCCAAAGGCTTCCGATCTTTAAAGGAAATTACCTTAGAGGGCCACTCCAATTAGCATCTAATGGCATCAATATTTAAAATTTATTGGTAGAAGACTACTTAAGATATTTTCTAGTGGCTACTAAGTTTAGAAGAGAGAAAGAATCAAGCGTGGAACACCCTAAATAGCTTCTAAAGACATTAACATTCTTTTAAATTTCTGGGTGGGGACCACTTCAAATAGATTATAGGGAATCTATCTTATATATTTTTTAAAACTTCTTAAAATAGCGTGCCTATATAGACTAAGCCACACTGATTCGAACATAATGTCTTATCTCCAACCCTTTTTTCAACCAAAAAATTGTATATGCATATATTTATCCATTAAATTTATCTTGGTAAAATCATCATGTTTTAAACACCAATACCTACATAAGCCCACACTATCCAATTTAATGGCAAATTAAATTTAATTCCTCTACACTACTCTCTAGTAAATTCTAAACTGTCTGGGAAAATGGGAACTCCTTCTAAGGAACCTGTAAAACACTGAGAATTTTGTAATTAAAAATAATAGTAGCTCTGATATTGTATGCTGACAAAGAACATGTGTCAACTGTCAAGGTTCCTTAAGATATTTCTTTTCATAATAAAACTTCTTAAAAACCTGTGCTGATTGAAGAATATTTATTGAAGAGTAGTATTTTTAATTTGTACATCTCGGTAACTTTAATATATATGGCCTTCAAGCTAGATTAAGTAAATATGGTAGCATATGCCATTTAGCAATAGCAATTTTAAGAGCCTTAACAAAACCTAAATATATTGAATCGTTTACATTTAAAAAAAAAGTTGAATCATAAGTCCAAACAATTCAATATTCAAATAAACGAAAGTTGAGGAAAATCTAGTAGCAACTGATGATACTAAATTTCATTTTCAAGAAAAAAGTAATGTTGATGACGTAGAAATCCCATTACACTAAATTATGATGTTTTTGAAGACTCAATGGATGTAAAACAAACATGTGTGTGTTGTTAAGGTCTTCTTTTAGCCAAAAGAGATGTTGACATAAAAATTTCTCAATGTTCCAACAATTATTTAAATATTTTAGAAATAGGTGATCTAAAATACAAGCAGAGTTAATTTAATGATATATTATCTGTATAAAATTTTTTCAAACGTTTATTTGGAAGAGGCATTGCAACAAAACCCCAGACGTCCCCTATCCATGGATGTGTTTTTTATTCGCTACCAATACAAAAATATACTACTTAATATATATATTAGAAATTCGTTTGGAAATTGTAGTAAAATACTAGAAAAAAAATCACATATATTCTGTATTTGTTTTGAGCTACATTTAATTAGAATAAAGTAAAACACAATTTTGAAGAATTTAACAAAGTTTCTAAAAGGAAAAGAAAAGTTGACAAAATTATAAACCTTATAAATAATTCTGGAAATTGGGAATTGAGCACTGTAAAATTTCTTAAGATATTAAAGAATTATTAACTTAAAATGAATTAATACTTTCATTTATTTCACCTTTTTAATTATTTTAAAGTCAATAAAGTTATATTATTCATTGTAGCTCCGTCGCTCTTCAATAATCTGCCGAATATCCCGGCTCCATGAACTTTACATCCCGTAGCAAAGAGCAACTAAATACTATCTTTAATTGCATCTTGTATTTAGAAAAGAACTTCCATTATAGTGCAATTTTCATAGGAAGAATACTATCCGATAACTAGAAAACTATTATATCTAGTACAAGGTATTCAAACGTCAAATAATATTCTCTGCAGTTGTTACACGATATATAGTATCGAATCGTATAGAATAACACTAATAAAATAGTAAAAGGTTAATAATGTTGGGCTCTTGGCCATAAAAAAACGTTTTTTTCTAAAATAGGACTATAAATTTGAGTTCCAAGTTAAACAACTACGCAGCGTTTAAACATTATTTTTATGGGCAACTAGGTCGTTAAATCTTGGAGAGAAATTGCCACGTGAACGTTGCGTTCTTACGCAATGTATAAATATAAGATGTGTTATTTAAAAATATGGTTCACGCCAAAATATGGTCTAGAGATTTCAACATGGATCTTTTTCACTAATAACCCTATAGTTTGAGTTTTATTAATAGAAAAAAATAAGTGTGAAAACTGGACATCAGTTTTTTTCCAACTAGTTTTTAAGAATAGGCTATTTGCAAAGCGACGATACTAAGATTGATGAAAAAAAGCTCTAAATTTAACTTTCCTCTAAAACTTATAGTAATTCATTGATAGGGTCTCATCACAAAGTTTTAGGCTCTTTGAGAATTAGCAGCGAGCATTCCTCTTTAACTTGAGATAAGAAGTTTCGTTTTTTCTTTTCGCTCTTTCCTATTGGTATAACTAAAGGGTAGTTGTAGGTGAAGGTTAAATGGACTATGAGATTAGACATAATATAGAAGTACATTAGTTCCAAAAAACGACACAGAAGATATGAATTTAAGAAGTGTGGCCTAACAGCGATTGAGGTTGCTTCTATATAATCATACCACCAACCTCCTTCCTACACACATGCTAACATTTTATTCAAAAGATTATACACCGTTTCAATGGTCACGTAGGCTACGACGTCTTTCTCGATTTGTCTGATTTTTGATGATGAGGAAGTACAGGTTTTAATCCCGACTTGATAACTTAGGTGATTTTCCCGGAAATATTTTCCACACATTCCACGTAAAAGCGAATACTTTTTTTACTAAATTTTAACTTCCTCATGATATCAACACATTTAATAGAACCTTAAATATTTGAATAATCCACATGGGTGCAAGAGAATGAAAATATTTAACACACTTTTTTGAATATCAAGATGTTTTATTCCAGTTCAAGCGGTTGTATTTTAATACTCTGCCATTTTTGATATAAGTATGCGACATCGATACTTCGTTTAGCAAAATGTTTATGGTACTTTTATAGGCGTCGATTAGGATCAAACTAAATTTATTTTAATAAACTTTAACCCACTTCAATGATAGAATGGTCTAAGGCGTCACTCTACTGTTCGACATGCCTACTGATAACGGGCAGGTTCAAAGCTTGGTCAGGACCACTTAGGGTGGTTTTTTTTAAATAGTTTCTCTCCCCTCTTTCAAAGGCGGGTATATTATCTCTAAAAATGCTCCCTTCCTCCCCCTCATCTAGTTAGAGTAATTATCATATAAGTATATAGACTGAAAAGGTAGTGCTAGATGTAGTACTAGAGAAATACAAACAAACTTTGTTCAACCATGGTGTTGGAATAGTAGCCCGAAAATAAATAGATAATTAAAGACGACCTGTTAAAAGCTTATGTGTGTATCAGGTTTAGTTGAAGTCTAATTTTGTGTTTAAAATATACGAAAGTGGGAGGGGTACGCAAACAACATATGAGTATAACAATTTTCAGCTCCCCCAGTTTAAAGAGGCACAAACTACGTACGAAAATTTATTTCTTGTGGGAACTTTTAGAAAATACAATATTCAAACTCACATTAGACATACAAATAGTTAACTAGAATCGTCAAGTTAAAGGTGCCACAATTTCTACATTTGAAATTGCGGCACGAGCACACTTGGTGGTGTAGGTAGTACTAAGTAAATTATAGTCACAACACACTACCAAATGCGAGATTTCAAAAATATGTTTTTTCATATCATATACATTTTTTATAGTTTAAACTTTAGCGTATTGAGGTATTTTGACGTATAGCCCGAATTTGCAAGCTATTAAGACGATGTAGTGGAAAAAAATGTTTGATATATTTAAGTGAATGGATTGGATGTCACTTATCAAATACTTTCGTAGCTTATTATGAATTGAGACGAAAAAATAGGCCTCCTAGGGAAAGTTAAATAATAATTTATTTTCCATTTATTAAATAGTTTTTAATTCAAGCTATTTACTAAAATGCCTATATTTTAATTAAATAATATATACACTTCGTTCTAAGAGCAGCTAAAAACAAGTCTATTACTGGCACATTATTTCATAATTAAGGTTTTGTTGAAGGTTTGCTATGATTAAGCCTCGTTTAATAACCATATAAATTATACACCATTTTCATATCTGCAAAACACATCTAACAAAATTTATTTTATAATTATGTTAACACTCTTTTATATAACTAATTGCAAAAAAATATAAATAAGATTTATACAAATATTCTCATATTTTTAATTGATTAAATTCTTAAGCTATTAGAAAACAAAATTAATTCCAAATAACTAAATAAAGAGCTAGAAAATGTGATAAAATAAAACTGTCAGGGATAAAGAAAATAGTTCTTATATATTACTGGGGATTATTAAAAAAAATTGAAAATTATGCAATAAAATTTGTATTTTGCGACCTCTGATATATTTTCTTTTCCTTTAAAGGTGTCTCTTCAGGTGACCCTCCACGATCTTAATACCTTTCTTATTCTAATGGACCATGTCGACCATCTTCTTTTTAGGGGCACCAATAAATATATAATATCATTCCATCAATTATTGGTTGATTAATGTAAGATTAATATCTAAATTATGTCATTTTAACTAGTTGAAAATATTATAGAATATTGACTCACAATATAAGCCTAATTTTACTTTACAAATTACACCCTTTACTATTTCAAGCCTGGGGCCTGTCATAACTTAATAAACATTACAATCCAACTTAAAACTAAGACAAGCACAACATCCAATCCCCAGCCGTTAATTCATCACTGTGAGATGGTAAAAACACATTTCATAAATTATCAATTTTCGGCCATGCCGAGAATTGAACCCGGGACTCTTGGCCAAGTAAGCAGACATCTATCTTCTGCTCTAAGGTGACTGATGACTTATTATAACTAAGATTATTTTACATTTAGAGTTTACTTTCAGGCTTTGAAAGGAAAATCAAAGTAATGATTTAATCACGTGACCCGCTAGGGAGTAGAACAGTATGGTAGTTTTTGGTAATTAAGTAGCCAATCACCTGAACCTTCTCCCTTCCTCTCCCACATAATTTCCCCTTAATTATTTTATGTATACAACACTGGAGCGGAGTCAAAGCTAATGGATTCATTTCCTTCCCCTCCAGATAGCTTTTTCAAATTATCTGTATATTGGTGCAGCATATCTTTTAAAAAGTGAAAACACTGGCCACACACCGTTCGAAAGGTCCAAGTTGATAATTTCTTCTTCTTGGAGGAACAATCCATAGATGTCTAACACCCGCACTGCATTTCGTTCTGAAAAAATAATGTAACTATCAGCCACGGGAGCTCTGCCAGCCAAAAGGTTGAAAATATGTTTATTTTTTATAATAAAGTACATATTTCACTAATAACGGATGCTACGTGGTCTAAGGGAGAGAGTTTGCAATGTACTTGGCACCAGTTGATGAGGAATTTGGCATGAAAATCTTACAGCCATAACTAAAAATGAATTGATGTAGCCTAAGCTGTTAAGTCAATATAATATCAGCTCTTTTCCCAAACCAGAAACATTCCTCAACCTCTCTGCTCAACAGACAATTTCTGAAAGACTGCTAGTGAACATGTAGGGACTGTAACATCACAGTGTGGTTGTTTAGATGATTAGTTTCAATAATGGCGTCGGCACACATCACGGTATGTATGGAGATATTTTGTTTACTGCACACACTAGAACCATCATTTATGTATTTATCATTGAAATTCCTTTTTTGATTAAAAAAATTTTTAGTCTGTGGACCAGATAAACCCGTAGTTTGGAGACCCTGCTCTAGAATATGGAATAATGAATTTGTTATTATTATAACAACGTTACTTACCGCCCATTTTGATCACAAAATTTTTGTACCTCAACAATTTAACATTGTCTTCCATTGAAAGTTTTGGGATAGGCGGCACTATGAGGACGACTACATTTTTTATTGTGGCTTGATAGTAATCTGACTATTTTAAGTAGCCTCATCTTTAAGATGCCCAGCCTGGTCCCTTGCTGTGAGATAATATTAAAATATCGGTTAAAAATATATTTTTTATAGTTAGCCAATTACAATCGCGGATACGAGGAAAACATTTTAAATTCTTATTTTACCAGAAATTCGTTGACACCAATTATCAATAGAATGTTGTCCAGCAATGGTCTAATGTTCAGTAGCACACTCCGTAACCGACGTAACAGTTGTGCAGCCTTCTGGCCAGAGACACACAGCCTAATCTGCAGCGCCCCATTTGCTGCTATTAACATAGTTACAAACAACGGTAGATTTACATTATTAAATTAGCATAGGGTTGTGACAAACCCAAATAAAATTAATCCACTTGTATTATTTTATATGTTATGGCTTATATTTCCCTTTCTAGGCTATGGGTGGTGTATCCCAGGTGCTCAATATTACTACTATGATTATTAGAATTGTTGTACTATGTTACAATACACCCCTACTACGAATTTTACTATCTGTTGTAAGCTATTTTTCGTCTTACTCTTCATTCGGGCTGTATGCATTTTACACTCTAGTGGGGTAGAACTTATGCATATAGAATTTAGATTAGCTGTATTTGCGTTTTGAAGAGAGTGAGTAACAATTGACTAAAAAGACAATTCTCAGTAGACCCGACTAGAATTCAAACCCTGACCTCACTATTACCGAAAAACCAGACTAGATAAGTATGACATTTATCCCACTTGCGTAGTGTAGACCAAATACAGGTTGTGTTTGCTAACAATGTTTTTGTGGTTTTATAGAGTATATTAAGGTGCGTACTCACAGTTTCTCCGTGCATGCCTGTGTAACACAACCTTGGCGAACCGGACCATCATGGACGATCCCACAATTTGATGATTTAAAAATAATGTTTCTTGAAACCATAATAACCATCGAAAATAATTAAATTTACTTAATTAAAAATAAGTATTGGGTTGGTGCATACAATGTTACATGTTTAAAATATATATCGTGTTTGTTGTTTAGTTAGAGTGGAAATAGAATTTACAAAACTTTACAAACGAAAGTCAAGTATTGGTGTAGGAATCGGAGAGGTCATTCGAATGTGGCTTTGATAGAAAAATATCTGCGTCGCTAATATTTTCTCAACATTAAATTTTTATTAGTTACTGTTAGTTTTTAAAATCTTTTATGCATATAGGACTTGCTTTATTTCTTTTTACTAATATTTTTAATAGATCAATAAAACATCAAACTTTGATCATTAAACTAATTTTTCTATTATTTTAATTATTGGATTATTTTTTACAACTATCTAGTACCACAAATGCAAGTTCATTTGCTTTGTATTCAACCTTCTTCATTCCTTCTGTCATAGCGTAGTTAAAATACGTTGATCCTGGACAGGCATTATGACTGGGTACATTTTAGCTTCAATGATTAAAAAAAAACATAATATTTTTAAACTGGGAGTATTACTCACCATGTCAGCATTGCTTTGTACTAATTCCCTGATCTACACAAACACCAAAATAGCTCAGACTTATCAAGAAACCAGTAAGTTGCCGAACGTTGCTTTTTGATGACTGACAGGATAAACCTAATCACCTTCAGTGGGGAAGCCAAATGGTGGATTATACATGCTTCACGAGATTATTGTTTCTTGTTTCATAATCGTAAGTTCTTACAGCCCATTAATCTTTCGAGCGCATTTTTGGGATGTGGTAGGGAAAGTAACGGAAGCAGAAAATGTAAAGAAACAGCAGGAATGGACTACAATATATATATTCTTACCTTACAATTACCATTGTTATTGTTACTATGGTGTTTTAATCGTATAATTTAATTAAATATGTTATCATGGAAGTAAGCAAACGTATATACAATATACTGTACCTGCTTCAGTGTCTACATAGCATATGAAGTCACTCTCCCAATAGACTAGACTGCTGATGTCTGGAAGATCGGGGTCTGAATCCCGGTAGGCTATACTTAGGGCAATATTTCCTAAATAGCATTAGTACGTATAATACGGAATAGATAATATGTGAATAAAATCTTACCTTTGTATGAGAACATGACCGAACCAACCTTGCCAAAATTTGTAGTTATCCATCAGTCTATTTGAGCGTCTTCAGTTTTTCAGGGGAATTCCGAGGAATTTCCTAAGGCTATAATTATAGTGCTACCACCCCTCTGTGATTTTTTACCGGGATTGGGACCGGCTTTGGCCACATTACCGGCGTTTAATGTCGTATCTCCATTTGATTCGACAAGAAACTATAGTGATTTTTAAATAACAAGCACGCTGTGATATACTGGATATAGGATAAGGCTATTCAATTTTTCTATTCATTGTTTCCTATTTTACAACGCCCACATTATTTTTTTTTGAATTAAAATTGTTTATGGATCCAATTTTCTAAATAATACCCGACTGGTTTTTCCTAAATGGTTTTCCACTGTCGCTGCATGCAAATACGGGTTCACTTCCTCTAATTCAATCTACCCAATTCCTAATCCATTTGCGTAATTACTACTTAAATCATATAACCCAAACTCTTTGTAAGACGCAGTGATATTATATTATTCGTATTATTATTATTATTATTATTATTATTATTATGGAAATCAACATTTGAAGGCGTATAGGCGGGATCTTCCTGCTTGTAACCCCAAAATCTTCATCATCAGGACGGGAAAAATAGGATCGGGCCTTACCATCGCCTTCAACAACTCCGCCGTCTCCTCGGAGATGCAACTAATCTCTACCCTGCTTCACAATGGCGTTATTGTCAAAATGTGAGGGGTTTTGGTCCCCTCGGGGTGTATGACCATTTCTTCTATTAGGCTTCCCTCTGGGATAGGATGAGTTGTTGGGGTTGCTGAGGTTATAACGTGTGGTTTCCCTTGAAAACCTGCCATCAGAACCTTGCCCCTCCCCTCTCCTATAGGGTTGATCCCGATTACTATGGGGTCCCCTCTTCCCAACTCTCACATAAGGTGGCCTATTGTTAAGGGGGCATCTATCAGGATGACTCTGAGGACCCTGCCCATTTCCTGACCTACTTGATGTTTCCCTATAACCTCGCTCCCTTCTACAATTATCACCTGGTCGGAGGGGATACTAAACCTGCCTATCCCTGTTTGCAAACCCTTAAGGCGGTGACCTAGGTGCTGCATTACGATTTCGTTTCCGGTCGGCCTCCAAAGCGTCAACTTTAAACAAACATGCTCTATACTCCTCTTAGGTTCCGTAGCTAGCACTTATCAGCATTTCTCTGAGCCTGAGGGGTAACTGTTGAGTCATCATATAAATGAGCTCTGACTCCGTTATAGGTGACTCAAAATCCCGGCTCTTTGAGTAGATGTCAGCAAGGTATTTCTACAAAGTACCTGTAGATTCCGTGTAGCGGGATGCATGAAGCTTGGCTCGCATTTGAACCTGTATCTCAGCTGACCAAAACATGGCCTTAAAATCACTCCAGCTTGTTATATTATCTTTATTGACTGTCCACCATGGTGATGCGTTCCCCACGAGTGAGTTACCCACTTGCCTCACTTTGTCTCGTTCAGATAGGTGATGCCCTTCAAATAGATCTTCGAGGTCCCCAAGATGTCTCACAGGTCCTCTATGACTCTACCGTTGGAACTTGGGCAACTGGACTTCGAGCGCATGCTCGACCAACAATGTCATAAGCGCTGGGATAACTAGTTCATGACAGCTCAAGCCGAGAAGTACGGTTCGAGTCGCAATGCTCTACCTGTTCTTGCATAGCCTTTATTGCCCCTGCAGTATCGCTGACTCGCCCCTGCAAATTAGCTTGGACTCAAATCAAGTCTCTATTGTCACTCTGCAGTGTCGAAACTACATCGTTTACAACTTGAAAGCTTTCCCTCTGGGTCTCCCTCACTGCTCTGATCTCTCTGTTTATGGACTGTAATCCTTCCTCAATCTGTGCATCCTGTTGTTTGATTCGGAGTTCGACTGATCTTTGGTTTGACTCCAAAGTGGCAGCCATAGTGGCTTGGGATTTCTCCATTTCCTGCTTGACCTGTGATAAACCCTGGGTGAGTGTCCTGTGTGAGGATTCCATTCTACCCTTGAAGTCTTCCCTCATCTTCTACAACTCAGTGGTAAATTCCACCCTTAAAGAGTTAGTCAAGTCACAAATGTAGGTGCTTATGTCGTCTCCTGTCTGTTGTTGGTTAGCAGCAAGCTGTTGTTGGCTGGTTGTTAATTGTTGTAACGAAGAAAGTATCTCAGCTAGTATATTGGCAGTAGGTTCCGTCACATTCTGTGTTGTGGCTTTTAAGTTGGTAGTCTGTCCTGGTGTGGTCTTGCTTTGAGTAACCAGTCCCTGCTCCGTTGGCTCACTCTCTATCTCACTGAAAGTATCGGGGACTCGAACCACCTGTTCAATTTCCCCCTGGTCCAACAGTGCCACATGTTCCGGAGTAAGAGCCCTGGTTGAATCCCTTTGTTGGTCCATGCTCCTCAAAAAATATATGCTGCCTTTACTCATTCCAAAATGACACAGAAAGTTGGTTTTTACAACCAACTATCAAACACAATCCCAATCCGACCACATACATACGAAAAGCCCCACGTTAGGCAGCCACTTTAACAATTTTGCTCATTAACCTGAAGGTCACCTCTAATAGACGAGAATATGACCTGAGAAAAATTACCTAAAGACTAATATTAATTATTCTAAGTGGTCCTGGTAAACTTCTGCTGGGTGCATGTGGAAGGAATTTGGTATGACCATCAAATTAAAGACAATGTACAGCTTAATCGACCCATCCCAACCAGCTCCATCGTTGCATCCATGAAGTTATGGAACCTTTACAAAAATAAAAATAAAAAAATAAAATGTACTTGTTAAAGAACTACCACAGCTTAGGTTTCGGAGAGCAGGAAATAAACATACCTGTACAAAAATACATTTAGCACTAAGAAAAGGAAAAAAGAAAAGAAAACTCATGTAATATACTATAACTATTTTGAAACAACTAATGGAGAAATAATGTATATAATGGCTCAATAAATATGGTTGATTTATTTATATGTAATAACAATATTGTACCCTACCTCTCCAGCCGGCCACTAATATACAAAACTAAGTACACTTTCTCCCTCTTTCCAAAGGGTCTGTTGAATTCTCATACAATTTTTATTATACCTAATAAACAGTGAGGAGTTATTAGAAAAAAAATTCCAAGTACAGTCCAATTAAAATATAATAATATATAAATTTTATTTTCATTTAACAACCTCCCCAAACTAATGAACTGTTCCAAATAGGCTAATTTCTATGACGAACAAACATTTACACAGTTATGTAGTTTTCCTATTGTGTTTTAAATACACCTATTGAAGTTCTAGTTTGAATATAGAATATATGAGTCATATCCCCTTGAGGAGCAGCTTAGTGGTTGATACCTTTAGCTATCCTGGTCACGGGACCAACTACACTTACTTTCCTGGGTAGATCTGAGAATTTTATTAACAAATTCAGGAGGAAATACATGTTACAAGTAACAAAAAAAAATAATGAAGTCTAGCCTGAACAGGACCAGGCTCACGATTTACGTTTTTGTTGTAGTCAGGCGAATCTCCAAAATGGTATCCAAACACACGTTTACACTTGCGTGAAAAAGAATTATTATATTTTGGAGAATTTAGCCAAAACCCAAAAATAAAACAACAAAAAAACCATTTTTCCAGCTTTACTTCGGTCTGCACCTTCTTAACAGGCAATAATAGTTTATAATATGTGTAGATTGCCTTGGATGGCGACGGACTCAAAAACAGCACGTCCTCTCACCTCCATCACTTAAAAACCCAATGTCCTCTCCGGAACCTCCCACCCGGACCCTCTTTCCAAGCGTCTTCCCCAAATTACCCAAAAGGTGCGGTAAGATTCACGCAAAAACCAAAATCCTAACTCCTAATATAGCCTTTTTATACCAAGTACAACATTAGGGAAAACGCTTAAAATTAACAATAACAAAATTATGATTACTAAAACAATTACAAAACAAATATAGTCTTCCTCCACGACAAAAAATACTCGCCAGAAAATAATAATAAATATAAAAAAAAATCATCTTCCTTCTCAATCTACCATCGCGTGGTAGACATATCCACCTGGCAACACGCTCATGTGGCGGGATCACGAACTACTTACCTAATCGAGATGGATCCCCGAGAAGAAATTTATAATAAATAAAGAATTAAACGATAAAAATTTGACTGCAAAAGTATCAGGTAAGTAAAAAAATAATGCACAGATTAGTGTAATTACAAATCTAAGATTTTTTTTCTCAAAAATGTAAGCTACCAGGGAACCACCTTAAATAGTTAATATCCCAGGGTAACAGCAACTAAAACGAACTTGCTGCCAAGGCGGCCATTACTAACACCTCACAAAATACATATAAAAAAAGGGAAGATTCACAAAACCACAATTAATAATATTATTTTTTAGAGATGGTAAGAATAATAATAGTAATAATATAACTAGGGGATTATTAAAAATACTCACAGGGGTGAGGCCAGCGGGTTGTGTAAAAAAGAGATATTGCTCTAGCCTGCCCAAATAAGGCCATAGAAATAGTCAGTTTGCGCTATTATTATTGTAGGACCGTCCCCTAAAATTCTCGCATGATATAATTTTTAGAAGAGGGTTTGTGCCCCTTTCTCTATATGGATATATCTGAAGTTCACACTCTATTGAAGAGACAGAAGTATTTTTCACCGTTATTAATTAAATAGGTGAACCGTCATTCTGAAATATGTTGGTGAGATAAATTCTTTCACTTTAATAAGTTGGGTTTCCACCCCCAGGGCACAACACATTTGAAAATTAAGAAGATGTGATTTCTTAGTTAAATTGTCTGGTTTGGAAATACTTTGAATATAAAAGTGTATTTGAGAAAATCTAAATGTCTGCGGGTGGGTTTAAGGGGAGGGGTCTATCTTCCCGCGTGCACAACTCATCCTTAAAATGAAGTGGTAGTGATTTCTTTACTAAAATCATTTAGGATGGACACACTTTCAATAGAATAGTGGTGTCTATGAAAATTTGACTTTTAGAGGGCTTTGTCCCCAGGTGCAATTACTCATCAAAAAATGATGGAAATGGGATTTATATTGCTAAAATTGTTTTGGATGAACACACTTCCAAAGGATAATTGTTTTATGGAATAATTATAATTTGGGGGTTTTATACCCCCCAGTCACATCTTTTTAGTTAAAAATTGATTGATATTTAATGTATTCGCTAGCATTCTAATGGTTGGACACACCTTAGATATAAGAGTTATTTGAATTTATGACAATGGTAAACCCCGACACGCTGGCGGTGAGGCCCTTGAAGCTTCACCAGAAAATATCTACTATTTAAAGCCATTTTATATCTTCACTGCAACTAAATAAAGAAGCAAAGAAAAGATATTAAATTGAATTATTATTGAATAAAAGAGCCAAGTTTTATGTACCATCTTTGTAGTATAGGCAAAAACGCCAAGTAAGAGCTCTTCTCGACCTTATATTGATGTTGCATGATGAGAACTGTTAGTCAAAGTACGTTAACCCTAGAATGGTAAGGTGGGGTACTGCACACCCCAGCTTATATTCTTAATGTTTCCAGGCTTGAGTGGTGGGGGTATCTTGACCTTCACAATGGATGACGTTCTGGGCCCTGACATCTTGCTATAAGGTAGTTGGAACTATTTTTGTAAACAAACTACCACCATGGACTGTATTGTACCCCACCTTACCATTTAAGAAACACACTTTTCCTCGTATTTATTTTTCTTTTATTTACTATATGTGATTATAAAAACACAATTTATGCATAATACGTTCAACTGGGACATTTTGTCTCTGAATGGAATGGGTTCCCTTGGAGCTGTACACGTCCAAGCAGACGAGGTAGGCCTATTGCACGAAATGTATTAATAACTAGGCCGGGACCCAAACAAGAGGAAGAAAATGTTAAGGAACCAAAAGAAGCTTGGGGTATCTTGTTCAGTGGAAATTTTTTAGTAAAATATCTACTCATTAAATTGAAGAAATTGAAATGATCTCTGCAACATATTCTTATGACAACATTTGTTGTAATGGTTTATTTAGGGCGACTATGTCAAAGTAATGTTTTCGCTTTTTGACAGATTTCTTACGATTTTATGATAAGACAACTAGACCAAGAAGGGTAGTAGATGATAAATAAACCCATATCAGGGATATTTGGGATATTTTCATTACCAATTGTAGAAAGGATTATTCAACAGGTCCACACGTAGTGCTAGACGAGCAATTGGTTTCAAACAAAGTCCATTGCCCTTTTCTCATGTACATGCCCAATAAACCGGGTCGATACGGTATCAAGTTAATCATGATGAATTATACTAAACTTACTATATGTGTGATGCAATACCTTACACAGGACAAATCAATGATCTACTATTTAACGAGTTGGTACCAGAGTATTACGTGCGTAAGCTAAGTGAAAACATATCAGGCTCTAAACGAAATATAACTTGTGATAGCTGGTTAACCACTATTCCACTTGTTAGCCGCATGCTGCAGGACCATAAGATTACAATGGTAGGCACACTCATAAAAAAAACAGAAATTTCTCCTAAATTCTTTCAGAAGAGGGCCATCAATGCTTCTGTTTTTGGGTTTGACCAGACCAAAATCCTAGTTTCATATTCTCCCAAGAAGAAAAAGAATGTCGTCTTAGTATCATCCATGCACCAAGATGATGAAATTTAGAATGAAACAGATAAGCCAGACATAATGATATCGTACAGCAGAAATAAAGAAGGAACTGACTGTTTTGACAAACTATGTGCTACATTTACGACATCCAGAAAAAATAAGAGATGGCCTATGCAGATGTTATTTGCCATGCTTGATCATTGTGGTGGAAACTACTATATACTGTTTGTACTGGATAATCCAGACTGGAAAGGTAATCCAAAACACAACTGACTTCACTTTTTGAAACAGCTAAGTGCAAGCCTGACAAGAGATAATCTAGTAATGAGGACTCTATCTGAAAACATTCCTAGAGCAATCGAGATCCACATCATGGAGATATTAAATCTACCAGAGGCTGAAATCAGGCCATAATAGATCATGAACAACCAATGACAATGAAAAGGTGTCATATTTGTACACAGAGCAAAGGCAGGAAAACAAAAGTTACCTGTAAATATTGCAGAAAGCCTATGTGTTTGGAACATCGGGCAATGTTGTGCCAGGATTGTGCCGAGTGAGCTATTCTGTATAAGAGATACTCTAAAGAAACTTCATATTTAGTATAATTCCTAACTTTCATATTGTAATTAAAATTAAAATTATACCTTACTTAACACAGCAACTATGGTTCATATATTTTACCATTATGAAGAAATCATATATAACTATAATAGGCCTATATAATGCATATTAAACTAAAAAAGTTTGTATTATTTTAGTGACCTTTTAATAACTGGGGTATGATATACCCCGCCTTACCATTTAAGGCCAAAATATTCACCTTACCATTGTTGGGTTAGTGTATTTGAGATTTTTACAAATCTTCAATTTCTCAAATACCATGGGATTTGAAATATTCGAGAAATTGAGGATTTGAGACGCTAATCTCTAGTTCTAAATGATTTTGCCTCTCCAAGGTCCATGTGTAAGAAATTTACAAAATCAAACTATTGTTAAAGTAGTGTGAAGTAGTGTAAGCGTAGCCACGGGGCAAGTGTGGTCATGGGCTATAAAAGACTCATAAAATCCTATTTCAACATAAAACATACAGCATATGTTCTTAAGACACATTTTTTTACACATTTTACTTCCACTAGCAGTTTAATCTAAGATATATATAATATATATATATTTTTAAATATAATTATAAAAAATCCTTTTGTTTCACCGCTGAGTAAGAAAGAGTGCCAGACCTAAAGTTTTCAGCCTCCCTATTCTTGAAACTTAATACCTAGATTGACTTTTGTGTTTCTAGATCATTTTGATGCTTTATTTTGCTTTAGCTTACCCCTGTAACTAAATTAGATCCGTGGCTGTACTTGCCCCAGCGATGTTGCACGTGGAACAAGTGCAGCCCAGGAGCCCGGGGCTATTGTAGCCACACTGGTTGCACTTGACCTGATTTTTTTAACCCATTTTTTGTTTGTTTTCTTTTTTTATCACTTTAGAATGTAGTGGAGAAATGTACTTTTCAATGTCATTTTATTCATTAAATATTCAATAATAGCAGTGGCGTATTCTGAGAAAACTTATAGGTATGCTGTATTCTAAAAGTTGCAAGGAATTTTTTTGTGGCTGAGGACCCTCAACTACCGTTGTCCAAGAAAGTCAAGGGAATATTTCAAGTGAAGTATTAAAAGAAATGTACTTATAAAACTGTGGTTCTCGGTTATTTATTATTTCCCCTTAACTGTGTGCTATCTCAGGAAATTTTTAGGCCTACCTACTCTCATATTTTTTATTTATCCACAACGATGATTACCATCCACTCAAAATGTAATAAAAGTAGCTCAATGGCATCAGGACTCATTCTGGATATACCTATCGAGTGGCCGCCAAACTGTTTGGCTAATTAATGCCAACTCTTGCGGATAGAAGGTTTCATGTTGTCAGCATGACGACGCCTCTAGCCATTAAACTTGGTTTTCTATACCGGAGCCACTACTTCTTTATTCAAGTAGCGCCTTTTTTATCCACATTAGGCTGAGTCTAAACTTTTCCAAACCCACTGCTCCCCAGATAATCTGGAATACTTCTAAGAACATCTGGAAGCGCCGGGAATCAAACCTGGAACCTCGGCGGTCCTCAAATTGTAATGGTATCTGCATGGTTAGAAATTAAATTATATATTAATGTCGGGGCTAAGAGTGGTATGAGAACATTTCTGAATGCATAAGAGAAACATAATATATTCATTTAGCTAGGTGTAATTAAAAGCAGAAACAATACACAAAGAAAAAAAATCAGAATAAGAGTTAAATGAAGTGGTACATGGATCGAGAATCCATCAAAGATTGGTGGGAGGGTATCAGGTGGAGTGTCCAACACACGTTGGAATTACAACTATTTCTTAAAGCCTAACTTATCACACCCAATGCTGCTTGGAAACAAACGAGTCTTCCAACTTGAGAACTTATGCTCCAGAAGTTATTTAGATGCGTATGCTCTAACATAGGGGAGATTATCTTCTATTAATACTCTCTCGCTATGTCATTGGCTTATTGCTAAGATATTTACACATATATTTTGCTGTAAGCATTGGTGAACCCAAGGGGGAGAAGGGCAAACAGTGTATTTGACACCCGCTCTTTCGGCAACACTACAAATAATGTTAATAGAAATTTAAATAATATGAAGTATAACTAAGATATTTAACATTGAAGATGTGTTGAATGTATAGGCTACAATTTAAGAACAGGCTTCTAACTTAAGCCTAATATTCAAAAGTTTACCTTTGCACACAAAATTAACTATTGAAAAAAAAAAATATATATAGCTTCAATACCATTTGCAATTTTAAATCCCTGGATTTCTATAAAACTACTCCAAATAATTTCTAAACGAATTTAATATTCACAAATATTATCTGCCTCAAGGGGTTAGTGTCTGTGCAACCCCAAACCTGCTAACTCTGTCAAAATTTCATTTTTTCTGCAGCTTTGATTGAATGCCTCCCCAAAGTATGTGGCTGGCTGGGCGCGCAACTGATTAAGTGAATTATTTGAAAATATATTTTATTTAACTTTTCATTCTAATTCATCATGAAATGGTGCACATACCTTTGAATTTTTCAAAATCAGCTTGTTCTCTTTCTGACTCTATGCTAATCATCTTAAACTCCTATAAGGTTTTAGAAAAACATTGTTTATAATGCTTTACAAAAGTCTAAGCTCTAGTGATTCAAAAAAACAAAATAATTATAATTTTATATTTGTTGTTTTGATTTTCTTGTTTTTAGTGGCATCGAGTGGTACGTATGTAATGGTAAAAACACTCATTTTTGAAGTTCAACATTAATAAATGGTAACAAATTACAAGTTATATAAAACTTTAACAGATTAAGCTTTTTTTTCATTAAATTATCTTTAAAAAACTCTCTAGGATTAACCAGTGAGAAGAGACGGACACACATATACATACAAAAATTTAGTGGTATATATTTTGATTTTGCAACAGTTTTGATCGTATACAATCAACCAATAAATAGTTAATATAATGTTCACCTTCAAGATGACCATGTTTAAACTTCATAGTGTAAAATTTGCTCTTTCAACATTAAACTAATTTATTTCCCTACATTCATTATTGTATTGGAAAACAAAGGATGTTTCTTGGAATGAGCTGAGTAAGGGGGTTCAATAGAAGTAAACAAACATTTTTCGCTATCTTCTGTAAGATCTTACTGGAGGAATCAACAAGATATATTGGCAGAGTAAATGAAACTTTGTGGCTTATGTATGTAGGCTTACTACCCTGCCCTCACCCATTCTTTTAACACACCTACTTACTGAAAATATTATTTTGTAACTATTAAAAGTTTGAAATCATGCACACAATTTTAACATCGTTGGTAGCTAATTCAAGGTTGTGAATCGCTTCAGTGTAAGTTTGGTATAACGCACTACTAAGATGGTAGACTAAAACACCGATAAAGGGGTGTGACAAAGAAAACCATCCCCTTTTAATTATAATCCCTATTTACAATCATCCATACGTCACTATTCCAACAATATTACTACTTCTAAATGGTATCACCTCTTTGGCGTGTATTGGAAAGGTTATTTTGTTTTGTTATTGGCGTAGGGTTGAAAAGAAGTGATATTAATGCCGGGATGTAAACACTTTACAATCATTAGAAAAGAAGAAAAAAAGGACTGGTTCCACTACTTATTACCAGTTTAAGATTATGAAAGAATGTACAACAGGATCTTGATTACTACTTGAAGAGTTTGTGAGGACATGCATATCCTTCAGTAAACATAAAGAGATATGTACATATGATCGAGTTCTCGACTACAGATGGTCTAGGGTGAGAAGTTTCAATTTTCTTATATTATTGCGGGACTGAGGATGGTTTTAATAAAAAAATGGTAAATAATAGGTGGCTGTGAGCAGTGTGACTATTTTGTTTGACTCAAAGAAGTCTAATTGTGTTAAGGGTAAATAATAAACTTTCTGTGCCATAATTTTGTACGTGGTTGGACTTAGGTATATATGTTGGTTTTATTTTGCCTTTGAAAATGTAAGGAAAAAGGTTTTTTTTTATTTTGTTATCGAATGATTTAAATTGAATTAAGATTGTGATATAATAATTATAGCTTTGACAACAAAACAAATGTTATATAAATATGTTAACCTAGATATGTGATTTACCGGAGCTCCGCAGGCAGGTTAAGTATAAGTGCCTATCTAAACCCAGAGGTCCCGAGATTAAGTTTCCTCGTGCAACTGAGCTAGATGAAATTGAACTATTTTTTTTACATACAACAGTAGGAGAAATATATATTTAATTAAAATAACTAATTTTTATTTTTTTATTTTTTTTTTCACAGTGGCGCCCAACGTGGGGCTTTTTGATAAGGTTAGGATAGAGCAACCTAGTATTTTCAAATGTGGTTTAGGTTATGAGCCAGGAAGGGTATTTTCTTAGAAGTAGGGACAGAGGACAGTCTAAGATAAACATTATATATGAGGCTGAGGTTTTACCCACAATAATGGATGGACAATCAATTGATGTAGGGTTGGAGGATGATGCTGCTACCATGACACCACAGCAGGAGAAGGTAGTTAGGGACCAAGTAGTGGTTGAGGATTTGAGCGACGACTCATCCCAAACTTATTTTGAGGGTCCGTCACCAGACGGGGACAAAATCCTCCTTCCCTATGGAAGTTCCCCATATACCCCGATCTTAGGAAGAATTACTAAATCAAAAGGAAGAAATGGAGATGTCAGGAAATCCGACGTGCCCAGAGCTTATGTTAGAAGTTGAAGGATTATCTCTGAGATGTCTATTAGATTCAGGAGCACCATAGGACAAGATCAGTTAAATTCGCTAGCTGTTTGTTCTATACTTAAGGATGTAAATGTTGAATTTCTAAACTTCAACAACAGAGTCATCGATGTGTTTGTCAGTCAGAAGAACAGAAGTAGCCAAGTTTTGTACAAATAATTAAATAGTATCATCACTTGACTTCAAATTTGAGCATGGGAAGACAATATTGATACCAATATCTTAAAAAGGCGATTATAGATTTGTATTAGTAAAACATTCAATTATTTTAAAAGCAAATTAAATGTTAACATTAAGGGCTGGTCAACCCTTTCGTGAGCCACCTCTCCGGGGAAATGAGGTACATTGCTCTACGAGTTCCCAGCACTGCATAGGTGGCGGTCTGGAAAGACACAACAATGTGGATTACAATTGATTATATCTAAAGCCGGCTACACAATTAAACCACTTAAAACTAAAAAAAAAATAGAAGAAAATAGAAACTCCTGGAAAGATTGGAGAACAATTCCCAGCGTCCAACAAATTGCCTGTGGCATTTTTTTCTCAAGGTTGGAAGGTACACACCGTATTATACAAGTCAGGTATCAATCTAAGGAAAGATAAGAAAGATAAAAAACAAAAGTGTGGAGAAATTTTTGTATTGTATTGTGGAAAGGGTCATTTCTCCCACAATTATTACTTAAGAATTATAATGGCTAATTTCGACAATCAGTAAATAGATTATTTGTTATTGTTAAAGTATCTACGTCAAAGAAGTTAAGAAATACCCCATGTGAAGAGAAGGTGCATCCCGAAGACCTACACGATAAGAATGTGCCTACAAAATGAGAGAGAGAAAATCCTGTGAGTATTTAAAATATATGTATAATGGTTATAACCAGCGTCAACATTAAGGCTAGTCCCTCTGTGCTGGTAGCTGTTAGACTGGGCAGACTTGTGATAGTCACATGAATATTAAAACTTGTGAAAGGGCAGGAACCCACACAACTTTTATTGGAAATGAATAGCATCGAGAATTATTAAATGTTTTATGGTGAAACTTTGAAGGTTATTTATTTATTTTTTGTATATGTCAGAAGAAAATATAGTTAGAGGAAGAGAGAAGAGAGTGGGATTTTCTGAGAGTAAAGTAACATCACAACCAAAGTCATTCCTTATTCATGTATGGGAAGCAGACAAGTAACATGACGAGGTCTAATACGTTTTAAGCATTTTCAGTTTAAGTATAATGAAGTTATTTTAAGAAAAAGAAGTTAAATCCATGAACTTTATCTGCAATTGTTACCCTATGATAGGGCTTGTGTGTTTACATGTATGTACTGTATACTTGAGATGTGTAGCCCCAACAGCTGAGAAGAGACTCACCGGAACTTTTGATTTCACCAATTAGTCGCCATAAGCAGGCCCCAGCAAGTGTGGTACCTGGTTTCCGTCATTACGCTCCTTGCAGACAGGAACGAGGGAAGTTATTTCCCTTATCTTATAACAGACAACATTGTGTAAATGTCCTTTTTATTATTTCGCTTAGTATTTATTTTAAAACACCCTATGAAGTTATAAATTATTCATACGTGTAGCACCTTATGATAAGTACTTGATATTTATGTGAAAAAGGCCCAGTATATCCATGGTAGGCCTATAATTATGAAAGGGCACTTTATAACATTTTGTATGTCTATTTCTAAACAACCTATAATTTCATTGAATAGTTATGTCAAACTACTATATTATTTAATATATTGTGTCATTGTAGTCTATGTTTATCTCAGGGTTTGAAAAAGGTTTTTTTTCTTCATATAATCAACTAATGTTTGTAATTATTATTTTTAACTTGTTTAATTTTCTCATATGGTGTATGTAGATCACCTGGCAGAGGATTGTTATGATAATCTCACTTTAAGAAGTTGAAATTCATATTATGAGAGTCAGCATTCGCGACCAGTGGTGTAATAAGAAGCCTAGGGGGCTGTAGGTACCCAAACAGTTAGGGTGAGTTTAGTGGGTCAATTGAAGATGATTGGGGGCACAGTACATTTCAGGAAACACCAATTTGGCATGAGTTCACGAGTTGTTGTTTTTTTGTTTGGAACAATTGTCTCATAAGTTGCAAGAGGAGAGTCTCATATTGTAACACGACTATGTTTCTATCTAACCTTTGCCATCCACTTAGCTATTTAATATTTAAGAACTTTGGTTTAGTTAAAGAGTGTGTAAACTAATAATTTTAATATGTCCAGTCTATTGCTAAAGTGTGGTTTTGTTTCAATGTAATGAGGGTAGTTTTGTTTTGTGTTAGTAATTCAATTGTATGTAGGTCTAGAGAATGCTAACAGCTTATAATATATAAGGCAAGCATTAGCCATGTAACATATTTGTGTAAATGTTTGTAAAAAAAAAAGTTATGTAAAACCCAAGGTAGTAGACAAATGTTTCACCTGGAGGACAACTAGAGTGCCATTTGAATTTGCTCAAATAGCTGGTGTAGTGCGGTTGAAACCAGGGAGCAGGTGTTTTAATTTGTCGCTTTGGTTGCGAGGACACCGACATAAGTCAAGTGCGCGTTTTCAAAACCTATAAACCAATATGTAAAGGGTTAAATGAATGTACATTTCCGAGCAACCTTACCTGCAAGGATCTCAACGGTGCCAAGTTTAGAAGAAAGGAAAAGTCGTTAGACAATGGACCTTAACTCCTACCACTTTAAGTGCACCAATGGCTGGTAATGTTCCAGTAGCAGTTTTCAATACTAAAACTAACTTCTGAAACATTAGGGGGCAAATCTGTGACAAAGAAAACCATCCCCTTTTAATTATAATCCATATTTACAATCATCCATACGTCACTATTCCAACAATATTACTACTTCTAAATGGTATCACCTCTTTGGCGTGTATTGGAAAGGTTATTTTGTTTTGTTATTGGCGTAGGGTTGAAAAGAAGTGATATTAATGCCGGGATGTAAACACTTTACAATCATTAGAAAAGAAGAAAAAAAGGACTGGTTCCACACTTATTACCAGTTTAAGATTATGAAAGGATGTACAACAGGATCTTGATTACTACTTGAAGAGTTTGTGAGGACATGCATATCCTTCAGTAAACATAAAGAGAAATGTACATATGATCGAGTTCTCGACTACAGATGGTCTAGGGTGAGAAGTTTCAATTTTCTTATATTATTGCGGGACTGAGGATGGTTTTAATAAAAAAAAAGGTAAATAATAGGTGGCTGTGAGCAGTGTGGCTATTTTGTTTGACTCAAAGAAGTCTAATTGTGTTAAGGGTAAATAATAAACTTTCTGTGCCATAATTTTGTACGTGGTTGGACTTAGGTATATATGTTGGTTTTATTTTGCCTTTGAAAATGTAAGGAAAAAGGTTTTTTTTTATTTTGTTATCGAATGATTTAAATTGAATTAAGATTGTGATATAATAATTATAGCTTTGACAACAAAACAAATGTTATATAAATATGTTAACCTAGATATGTGATTTACCGGAGCTCCGCAGGCAGGTTAAGTATAAGTGCCTATCTAAACCCAGAGTCCCGAGATTAAGTTTCCTCGTGCAACTGAGCTAGATGAAATTGAACTATTTTTTTTTACATACAACAGTAGGAGAAATATATATTTAATTAAAATAACTAATTTTTATTTTTTTATTTTTTTTTTCACAGGGGGGATCGAGGTTCTAATATCGGTGTAGGTGTAGTCAAGGTGGGTTTTTCACCACAAATGCTGGCACACTTTGGCTAAATGTAATAAACCTAATACCCGAAACTATTAGCGTAATTAATACATAGAGTAAACATCTAATCCAAAGAGTCATAAGACCGAGTGCTAAAATAAAATTAATCCAACTTGTTTTAAATCATTCTACTTTGATCCTTATTTATTCCGACAAGATAATTGTTTATTCCAAATTGTTTCATCATTTTTATTCTTACTGGATCTCCCTTATTTACTCAGACTCCTTCTTCCGTCTTAATTTCCATTTATTTATTCTTATTTATTCCAAATTTTTTGTCTTTGTTTATTCCCACTGGTTCTTCAAAAGGTTCTTCCTTATTATTCTCATTCATTTCTCCTTTTGTATCCAGAATATTTGTCTTTATTTATCTTCGTTGCGTTGGTTCTTGATTAATTTCGTGTAGTTCCTTATTCATACCGACTCATTCCTTATTGTTTCTTGTGTGATCCTGGTTTGTCTTTCCTTCCATCTGGTTTTCATTCAATTTTTACTAAATCCTACTTCATACCGACTTTTCCTAGTTAATTTAATCTTCTTCTTTATTTACTACAAATAGTTACATATATATTATGACATATTCATACTTTATTCCAACATAATCATGGTTTATTCTGAACATTTCCTTAATTATTTTGAAAAATTCTTTCATAATTATTCCGACAAGTTCTTACATAATTATCTATTGTGACTTTTTTCTAATTTATTTCGACTTGTTGCTAGTTTGATTTGACTCGTACCTAATTTATTTTGACTTGTTCCTAGCTTGTTGTGACTCGTTCCTAATTTATTTTGAATTGTTCCTAGCTTGTTTTGACTCTTCCCAATTTATTTAAATTTGTTAATAACTTATATCAACTCAATCCCTAGCCATTTGTAACTGTTCCTTTCTCTAGCCAACCTTTTATTTATTATTTATTCTGATTTAATGCTAATTTATTCTTACACATTTCATAATCATTTTAAAGACTTTTTTATTTTATATTACCAAGCATCCCTTATTTAATCCTATCGTTCTTTTTTTTATTCAGATTAATTTTATCATAGATTCCAATTTGTTCTGGATTTATGTAAAGTATTTTATTACTTATTTTTACTCATTCCTTATTTATTCCTACTCGTTACACTTTGTATGACCTTACATTCGCCTTATTTATTCAGACATATATCATCTGTATTCTGACATGTTTTTTTATTATTTATGCCAACTCATGATTCCTTATTTTTATCATTTATTCCATTTCACTTTAATCCGTTCCTTTTAAATCTTAATGGTTTTTTCAACACCTTCTTTCTTATTTATAAAATGAAAAATCGTTTCTTACCGATTCGGAAATGGACATCATAATTTTTTTCATCTTGTTCGTTATTTATTTCAAATATTTCCTAATTTATTCTGATTCACTACTCTGAACTATTCTGACTTGACCTTTATTTATTTCGACTAAAAGAAAAACTCATTTAGTAGAAAGTACAAGTGATGGGATTAAATTTCGACGTTATTACCAAAGATCTGGTCGTTCAAGAAAATTAAATCTCTCTAAAAGTAGAATATTTTTCCAATAGTTATGAAATAAGTCATCTTATGCAAGGCAATAAAGATTTCATGTCTTTAAAAAAGGGTGATTAATATCGTGATCTTTGCAAAAAAAAATATATTATGAAATATAAACAAAATATATATGTTTTATAAAAATAAATATCCCGCAGATATTATAGGGTTTCAAAATGAGTAGATCTTTGACCTAAAATTAAAGTCCAGTTGGAGGAAGTAATACACATTCTGTTTGTATCTGTACAATACATCAAACTGTAACATTAAAAAACTAGTGGAGCACTTTTAAAAAACATAGTATTAGATGACGACAAATCACGTCTAGCTAAAATTATGTGAGTTGTGCCAAAATGTTACTTCAATGAGTATAATTCTTGCCCTGAAACAGAATAAATAAATGAGAAGTGAAAAATGGAGGAACAATTGATTTAGCATATTGCATATAAATAATGGGTATCTGTTGTCAACTGGGGTTTAGAGACATTTAAGAAACATATGAGGATCAAATCATGACACTACTTTAATGATCTTATTGGAGCCAATCAAAACCAGCATCAATCCTATTCTTTTAACTTACAAATTAAGAACATTGTAATCAGTATAATTTACTTAAGAAACGTTTCCTTGAGACAAAACCTATTCCTGGCATACAAAAACTACATTGTTTTGTGCCTGTATCAAAAAACTGATTGAAGGAGCAATACTAGCATTGCTCACTCCCGACAGACCTGTACCATCTATTGTTCCCACCAAGACCAGAAAATCTTCCTGTTTCTGTCAAACAAATGTTAATCAAAGTGGAACCAATACCACCCTGCCCAACGGGTAAATAGAATTTGCAATTAATGTTTTGAAAATATTGGTATTCAAATTTAATATTACACAGGAATATAACGAGTTATTGTTTTAGTATATATAATGTTTTTAATCTCTATCTTGTTTTAGGATGGATGGGTGTATATATATATACACATATATGTATTAAATCTTAGCATGTTAAATGCCATGTAAAAGAAAAAATATATAAATTCTTGTGGGTTTTTATTCAAAATTCTTTATTTGTAACTAAAATCTAGGCCATTGGGCACAAATTCATTCTGGTGAATTTGTGATGAGAAGCTTTGTCAAGGTGTTTTTTGGTTACCACAATTTTATTTAAAATAAATTTGAATGTGATCCCATCGAGATCCCAAAATGAATTTAGGCATGCATACCATTAAGAAATTTGTGAACATGTGTATTTGCTTCAATATTTTAAGATAATATTTTTCGAAAAATTGAAATTAAAATTGTATCATGGTGACCCTGAACTTTTAAAAAACCTTTATGTGGTCATGTGATATATAATTTTTAAGCCCAAAGGAAAGCCTTCAAATTTGTTTCTATGCCATACCCAAATTATTTCCAAATGAAGAAGATTGATTAAACATGATGGTCGATAACTTTTAAAAATGCAATTTTTCTTTAAACTAGGAAAATTTTCAAAACACAAAATAATTAAGGTGATTCGTCCAACAAGCTTCTCCTAGAAGGAATAGGCTATAACATTTTGACATGGAATTTTTAACATGGTTGAAAGGGGGTGTTGTGTTGTGAAGAGGGGAAGGGCATTTGGAGTGGGAAAGTAAGCTGGGATTGCCAGCTCTTTGTTCACAACAGTGTTGTCATAACACTACTTCTTTTTTTCGCTAATTTAGAGCATGAATGGTCACTGCATGCCTCATCCGGGAGTTGTGGTCTTGAGTTTGAATCCCAGCTACTAAGATTAAAAGAATATTAATAATTTAAAATAATTAACTTAATACATATGTTTAAAAGTATTTATTGTACTGAATATTATTAGGCCTATATTTACAAAATGTGTCCATAGAAAAAAAGTATTACTAGGCAATTTAATTAAATAATTTGAGTGGTGAAAGCTTTAAGGTTATTTTATTATTCTTTTAGCACCGAGTCGTACTAACCGTTCGCGGTATACTCACATGTACTAATTACGCTAATTAGTTAGGGATTAAGAAACCTGCATTACGAGGAAGTGCACTCACATTTGCGTAAAGAGAGAGTGTGGGAAACAATTTATAATAAAACTACCCTCTGTATACCCGACGGAGATCAAACCCCGATCTCGCTGTCAAGTCCATACATTGCAAACAACGTGTTCGACAACAAAATCGTAAACGGAGAATAACAAGTAGTCTATGAAATATTATTTTTTAACCAAATTTATAGCTCTAATAAATACCCACATTTGTGGTCACAAGGTCCAATGCGTCATTCGCATTCCTTGTTCTGCGTATAGCTCAAATGGGGAGTGAAAAGCTAAGGAAAAAAATACCAATTATTTTTAGCACCGCGTCCTACTACCCGTTCGGTTATACACTAATTTTGTGGATTAAAATCATCATTAGTAAGGGATCAATTTTCTAAGTTGGTCTTTTTTTGTGTTAACCAATCATTTTGTCCGTATATGCATGTGTTCAACCAGTTGGAACAAGTCATGATTTACTTGTGTAGCCAGGCCCCGCGACATCAAGAAATAGTAGATTATAAACCAGTGGTAACAAGGCCCCGGGATATAAATCTATAGAATATTTGCGTATAACCCGAACGGTAAGTAAGACGCAGTGCTAATAATAATAATAGAATATTGTGAACCATTGGTAACAAGGCCCCGGGATATAAAAAAAATAGAATATTATGAACCAGTGGTAACAAGGCCCCGGGACATCAAATAATGGAATATTATGAACCACTAGTAGCAAGGGCCCGGAATATAAAACAATAGAAATTATGAACCATTGGTAACAAGCCTCCGGGACATCAAACAATGGAGTATTATAAACCACTGGTAACAAGGCCCCGGAACAACAAACAACTGTGGGTTCCGAGTTAAAGCTGTAATTCAAACTAAGATTCTTAGTGGATAAGTTGAATTTAAGATTTAGACTGATAGCAAGATCATTATTTGACAACTAGAAATGGGTTCACTAATTCATACGTCAAATCATGTGATCTAGAGCTGTACCTTTGATAAAGGCTTATACTATAATATTTACATAAGTTAAAGTCTGCACTGACTAAACTGACTACTTTTATATAGTTAGTGCGCGTGGATATGAGATCATGAGCGAGGGACGAATCCTGGATAACTGTGCTAGAACATTGACGCACTAAGATCTCAAGTTCAATTTTATTCTATCTGAAGTGGTTATTTTTTGACACATAACCTTCTAACTGTCAGAGGATAGAACAAATTCTAAATATTAAACAACTCTAGAAGCTATCTGGGAAATTTTTTGGGAACTACCATAAACTAAGAGAAATTCTAAATGCTAAACACCTTTGGGAGATATCTGAAGTTCTTTCTTTGCAACATAACACCGCAACTGCAGAAGGCTAGGAAAAATTCTAGTACTAAACACCTCTAGAATCCAACTGAAGGTGTGTTTTTTAGCGACATAACTCCTTTAGCTGCCGAAGGATAGGAAATATTCTGAATATTAAACACCTCTAGAAGCTATCAGAAGTGGTTTATGTTTTGCGAAATAACACCATAGCTGTCAAAGGCTAGGAAATATTCAGAATATTAAACACTTCTAGAAGCTATCAGAAGTGGGTGTTTTTTGCAACATAACCCCCTAATTAATGAAGGCTAGGGAAAATTCTAAATAATAAACACCACTAGTAGCTCTCTCCAAAGTGATTTTTATGGTTGCACGGCTCCCTAATTTGTACATGTATCTTAATTTTTTATATTGTTTGAATCATAAATAAAGTCATGTATAGTTTGTTCATAAAATTTTGTGGAGGGTTTGAACCCCCCCCCCTTTCCCCCCATATGCAGCCTTACAATTACCTGAAAACATTGTAGATCAAATATTTCATTGTTTTAAAGTTTATAACGATTTGTGTTCGATTTCGCCTTTTTATTTCGTTTTCTTGGTTTTGAGGCACATTTCATTTTTAGGGTTAAACTTAGCCATGTTCAATAAACACGCCAAATTATGATTTTTTTTTTAGAAAATGTATAAAAAATGCAGTATTCATGTGACATTAGATATATTTTCAAAGCTTTTAAAATCTTTTTAATGTTAAATTTATAACAAGTAATAAAAGGGAAACTCATTGTTATACATTCATGAAGTTAATTGTAATATTCAGATAAACTATAGGTCTAAAATCAATACGCGTTTTGATGTACCAAGAGATGAGTTCCTTTTGACACACTGAGTTGAAGAATAAAACTTAACACAGTACAATATTATCCAAGTGCTAAATTACTAGAGGAAGGTAAAAGAGACAAAATAAATGTCACAACTCGTCACTCTGTGCCGAGCTAATGTTACGTTATCTCGCACAAGAGTATTGTTTTTGTATCGTTTCCTTGACCTATCAATTTCTAATTATTGTTTGTTATCTGGACGCTCCTTATTGTCACCTTTCTTATTATCTCTGTAGAGCTTCACGAGTCTCTTATCTGCGCATGCGCGTATTTTTCCCTTTCCTCGTACGCTTCGTGATTTCCTACTCTCTTTTGTTTTCTGCCCCCCTCTTTCCTACTCTCTTTTGTTTTCTGCCCCCCTCCTTCTCCTTGTTCTTGTTCGCGCTTGCGCACTATGCTTGTGGTGGTGTGTCCTTATTCAACCACCTTTTTCTCTGACTACAGTCTAATATAGTTCGGGCTCAGGAAGAGCCAGGCAGCGTTTCTGTAATATTCATATTGGTGTCTCATCTAGCAGCCCGGGGGGAGAGAGAGTCTTCGGGCTGTCCACATTGTCGCTCGGCTTGTCTGAGCTGGAGCGCATTGTTCAGTTACGCTGCTGTTTGTCGTAGCCGTCTCTAGTCGACAAGGCGTGCCTTAGATGGGAACACGGGGCCGCTTGGAGCTAGCCCCCGCCGCAATAGCTGTTCATGGTTATTTTCTGGTAAAGCCAATGTTCGGCGCTTACTCTTCTACCTGTACTCCACTGGCTCTGGACTGGTTCCCAGGCTGGTGCACTTCTTCCGGTCCTCTACTATACGGCACCGGTACACTGCGGCCTGTGGCCCCATTGGCTTGCTCTTTGGGCGTGTCTCCTGGAGCATCTCGCTGTGGTTGGGCCTATCTGACTGCGCAGGCTAGAGGCTCTCCCGAGAACATTCCTGAGGGAACCACTGCATTCACAGGGTGCTACGCACTATAGAGTCTACAGAGGCCATCAGTTACTTTATTCAAAGCTTGCTACCTACTATAGTGACTGGAAGGACCTTCGGATAGCCGTTCCGGTGTCAGGTACCGCGCTAGCTGGGTGTTCTAGAGTTTATTCTTTATTAATGTTGTACATTTATATGTTCGGGGCCGTGTGTTATTGTTGAGCATGTAGGGAATATATTATTATTGGCATTCATCGTTAGCAAGTGCATAGAGCTGTTAAATCACCCAAGTATCTTTGTGTGCTAGAGGCTTGTTATTGCCCATTGGCCCGGATCTATTTCTACCATTAGACCACCGTGTGCGTAGTCACAGCTCAATTATACTAGAGTGATTGTTCAAAGCTATAATGGGTTGCCCCTGTTGCCCTAACCTCCCCACTTGCCAATAGAGACATTGACAAGCATTGGGAAGTTTTGGCTGATTTGATATGCGAGTTACAGGTTGTTTTCACAGACCCTTATCCTCGTTGCATGAACTTAATATTATATGACTTGGTACCTATGATTTAATTGTACAAAGTACACGGTTTGAGTTGGTTTGTAGCCCGACACAAGATATACACCTTGGCAGAAGCGCCAAGCTAGGTCACCTGTGAAAGGGCTGTATTGCTTTGTGAGTTACAGGCAGCATACGCTAGCCCTTATCCTCATGGAATGAGGGTGAAAAAGTGAATTGATGAACTTATATCTAATGGAGGATGGAATTTATTTGTGAGGTTGTGAATGATTACCTGAAAAAAATACATGTTTGATTAGTTTATATTGAACTTGATGAAGGATGGAATTGATTGTGAAGTTGTGAGTGATCTACTCCAGCCTTGGACGTTTGTATGACCTCTGTTCATGTGGATCGTAGTCCCCTAGTGCTCTGATAATGGGATTATCGTGATTTCCTGCTTTTTCGTAGAAGTTGTTTCTCATTTCCTGGAAGAGCTCAGCAAGCATCTTGTTTTGGGTCTTTACGTGTAGTTGGTCAATCCTTGTTCGCATGTCTACGCCAGTTATCGTCCTGAGTACTCGGTTTTGAATTGTCTGCAGCTTTTTGAGATGCGTCTTAGCTGCATATCCCCATCCTACACAGGCGTAGAGTAAAATCGGCTGGATTACAGTTTTGAAGATCGTGATTTTTGTTCGTTGGCTTAGTTGTGTTCCTTTCAGCAGTGGATAGAGTTGAATGAATACGGCTATTGCTTTTTTGCAGGTCTCGGTGATATGTTAAGTCCATGTTAGTCGCTTGTCTATGTAGATTCCTAGGTATTTGGCGTCATCCTTGAACGGTATATCTTCTTCGTATATAGTAAAGTTGGCCGGTGGCATCTGTCTTTTCCTGGCTACAACCATTGCAATGGATTTTGTCGCGTTCACTTTTATCCTCCACTTTGTCAGCCATGATTCAAACGTCTTTAAGTACCTTTGTACGGCTAACGACGCATAGTAGATGTTTTTTTCCCTTGTATAAATCAAGGTATCGTCGGCGAATAGTCGTATTGTCATTTTTGCCTTGGTCGGAACGTCAGCCACGTAAATGTTATATAGGAAGGAAGCCAGCACCGACCCTTGTGGTACTCCCGCCTCTGCTTGGATTTCCCCCGATAGTGCGCCCTCAACAGATACTCGGAATTTTCTATTGCACAGGTAGCTGTAGATCAGTTGCACATCGCCCCTTGGAAAGTTAAAGGTTACCATCTTTTGGATGAGGCCGAGATGCCACACCTTGTCAAACGCTTTTTCGATATCCAGAAATATGGCTATTAGGTACTGTCTGTTATTAAAACTGTCTGTGGCGTCCTCTATGAAGTTTAATAGTGGATGGATTGTTGAATGGTGACTTTTAAATCCAAATTGGAGGTCCGGGATTATCTTGTGTGTTTCTGAATGTAGTTTTAGTCTCGTTAGTATAAGTTTTTCAAATAGTTTGCCTATCGTGCTTAGTAGGCTTATAGGTCGCCTATTTTGGGGAAAGATGCCGTTCTTGCCTGGCTTTGGAATATATATAACCTTGGCCTCTTTCCAGGTGTTTGGGAAATAGGCGATTTTGAGGGATGCATTAAATATTTGTGTTAGGTGGGCTATTGCTTCTTTAGGTATGTTCTTTATCGACTCGGTGACCTGGTGGTCTAGGGGTAAGGTGTCAGACTTCTATGCTGGCGGCCGGGGTTCAATCCTCGGTCCCGGCAAAGATTTATCTGATTACCAAACCCTTCCTTCACCTCTGACAAGACATCTTGTGAATGTGGGGAATGCCAGGCCTCCACCGTGGTTCGGATTCCACGTTAAACTGTAGGTCCTTCATTTCATCTCACAATCACCCTACCATTACACATTAGCGTAAGTGCGTATAACCCGAATGGGTAGTAAGACGCGGTGCTAATAATAATACTTTATCGACTCGTTCTTAATTCCGTCTAGTCCAGGTGCTTTTTTCAGCTTCAGTTGCTTTATAGTGGTTTGGATTTCCTGTTCTGTGATGGGGGTGGGTAAATCTGTTAAGGGTCTTGGAATATAGTCGTGTACGGCTCTGGTGACGTCTCTGTTGAAGTTTTGATCGTGTGCGGGATTTGGTTTGAATTGGTCCTCAAGTGTTAGAGCAATTGCATTTGCTTTGTCCAGGCTGGAGTAGGCCATACCCTGTTGTCCATGGATGGCTGGCGTGTTTGTCTTTTTCGAGGTCCCTTTCAGTACTTTTGTTATAGTCCAGGTTTCCTGCATGTTAGTTGCTGAGTCAGTGACGAATGTGTTAAAGTTTGTTCTCCCGATCTGGTTTACGGTTCTTTTCACTATTGCCTTTAGACGGTTATATCTGATGCGTTCATTTGGTGATCTTAGTCGCTGCCAATCCCTACGGGCCTCCCTTTTTTGGGCTAGTAAATAGCTTAGTTCCGGATGTTCAACTCTGAAGTCATGGTGTTTTCCTGAGATGGTAGTATTAAGTTTGTAAGTTTCTTGGAGCGTTGTTGTGAAGAGGTCTACGGCTGCGTCAATGTCTTGTTCAGTGTGGATGTCTAGGTTCCTCGGTAGGGCCTCTTGTAGGTCTGTTTTGAATTTGTTCCAATCAGTTGTGCTTATAGTTGGATTTCGCCAGTTAGTTTGGTGCTGTAAGTTTATTCCCACTCGCATAACAGAGGATTATGATCAGAATCAAGCTCTTGGAGTAATGTAAGGGTGTCTGGCATTATTTTTAGGTTTGTTAGAACTATGTCTAGTATGTCCGGTCTATGTAGATGGTTTCCGGGATAATGGGTGGGAGTGTCTGGTGCTATGATGTTGTACTCTGCTTCATTCGAATGGTCTTCTAGTATCCTTCCGTTCCTGTTTGTGATCCTACTATTCCACAACGTGTTTTTACTGTTTAAATCGCCACCAATAAAATAGTTGTCAGATGATGTAATGCTGTCTAGGTCTTGTTTCAGTAGGATTTTTGTCGGTGGATTGTAAGCCGCCACAAAATTAATATGACCTGTTTTTGTGCTAATTGATATGGTTGTGGCCTCGAGGTTTTCCGTGTCGTTGATGTTTGCCCTGTAGTGCGGTAGATAGTCTTTTATAATGACAGCCGTACCTCCTCCCTTTCTGTGCTCCCTGTCAGTCCTGTAGATATTATGTCCTGTGATGTTAAATCGTTGGTCTGTCTTTAGATGCGTTTCGCATATAAGCGCCAAGTCAACTCCGTAGGTTCCTAATAGTTCCTCAAATTCGTGCTTCTGATGTATAATTCCGTTGGCGTTCCATATTAGTATTCTGAGTTGATTTTTATCTATTACTTGTGTTTTACTCGTCATTGGCACCAAAGTAAAAGTCAGTGGCTGCTTCAAGTATTATCATAAGTTTGGACATTTTATCCTCTGCCTGTTTAGTTCTTGATAGAAAAGTTTTTAGATGTTTGAGTAAACCACATATATTCATCTCTTTAAAGATTGTCAATATCTCTTTAAAGTCAAAAGGGGTCGTTTGTTCTTCTTCCTTCTGTTGTTGTGGGTCGTTCCGTGTGCTAAGTAGGGTGTCTCTGTATGATCGTGATGAACCGCTGAGTTTGGTTGGTGGCGTAGTTTTGCTTGGTAGTGGCGGGAAGTCAGTTTTTGTTGGTGTCAGTTTTTGTGTGGAGGTAGATATCTTTTCATTTTTTTTCTGTCTTTGGTCGATCTTTTTCTCTATCATTTTTAGGTATTCGGGGCACTTGGAATAGTTCGCGGTGTGGTCTCCTCCGCAGTTCACACATTTAGCAGGAGTTGTGGGGTCTTTCTTTTGGCAGTCAGAGGTCAAATGCGGCATCAGGCATTTGATGCATCTAGGGTTGTTGACACAGTTATTTTTGGAATGTCCAAATTTTTGACATCTGTGACATTGCAAGATGTAGTTTTGTGTTTGCACGTAATGCTCTATTTTGATTCTGGTGTTGTTATTGTAGTTTTCCTGAAAGAGTTTGTAGTTTTGGTCAGTTCTTGTGAGAGTGCAAATGAAAATTGGTAGTAATTTGATGTTATCTTGTGTGCTATTTTCTGCTTGTGACCTTGATGTAAATTGTCTGACGTCAGATGCTGTGTATCCCATTGTAAGTAGCTCCTCTTTTATCTCGTCGGTGGGCATGTTGGGTGGGAGCCCTTTGATGACAATTTTTAGGGGTTTGTCTCTCGGGAGCGTAAATGTATGATACCTTTGTCCGGCTTGTTTGAGAAAGGTTTGGAGAGCCTTGAAGTCCTCTAGGGTTGAAGTTTGAATTTTGAGCCCGTCTTTTATGTAAAATATCTTGAAAGTTCCTGTCATAATTGTCTTCATCGTCTTTGAAATTTTGGAGTAGTTTATCGTCCCTGATACGACAATAGGTGGTATTTTTTGTTTTTGAGTATTGGAGTTGTCGTCCCTCACGCTTTTGTTTGGTACTTCTATGATATCCATAGGCTCTTCTTGAACTGTCAGTACCTGATATTGGTTGGTCACTTTAATTGCTTTTGGTGGTTTATCCTCTTTAGCTTTAAAAAGTAATTTCCTTTTTAGAATAGTTGCTTCTGTGAATTCCCTGTCCTGCGTCTCATCGTCCGTCAGTTCCACATCAACATCTTCATCATTTAGAACCCTAGACCAGTCCTGGGTTTGGTGTCGTTTCTGTTGTGCACGTCCAAGCTCTGCTAGCTTGTCCATTTTTTAAGTTTGTTGTTGGCCCTGATAAGGGCCTACAACAATTTAGTCGGTTTTTGTTATTTTATATTTGTCAGTTATTGTAATCAGTCCGTGGTACGACCACTTGATGATATGCTCACCTTTCTGCCGTCGTACACAGATGATTTAGAATATTTGACAACTTCTTCGAAAAGTTTAATCACAAGACGAATGGATACGTAATCGAGACTAACGCGAGAATTCAACTGACGTCTCGTTCTCGACTGACCCTTCTCGTCTCATCCGTCCGTTCGTGGTCTCGTCCGTCCGTGTGTTCAAAGCTGATTGCTAGGGAAACTTTATATGTAATCTTCGTTAATTCATGCGCTACGTCCGCTTGAGCGGGCAGTGCTCATTTTTGGGTGTTCATAGTATAGTCCTATTATGTATTAGTTATTGGTCTGACCCTAAGCCAACTGGGCTCCAAATAATGTAAAAGTACTTATACAAGGTCGTCCCTTTGTATTTCGTGTTGATATTGTTGCCACATTGTGGGGCTATTTTAGGGTAGTTTTTAAGGGACCTTCCGTCAGTACGACTCTTTGCCTGCAGGGGAGCTATATTATTTACACCTGTCCCACCTGACTTGGGTGGGAGTAATGTGCCCCGTCCCCCATGACGGGATACTCGAACTGCTCTAGTGTGGGTTTGTTTTTCCGAGCTAATATTCTTGCTGGGTCATATTTAAATATATATACATTGTTGCTGAGGGTAAATTGTTAATCGTGTCACTTATGTTCTAGCCCCTTTTGGCATTACGGCTAGCTACATGGAATATACTTGTAAACGGCATGCAGTCATGAGCTTACTCCCCAGGTTGGTGGGACGGGTGTTATCCTCTGACACCCTCAGACTGCTTGCAGGAGGTGTACACCAGCGGTGTGCTGGTTTGATCAGAGCGATTCATTAATTAGAGGGCTGTTGTGCCGCCTATGTATCAAGAGACCAAAATCATATAGTGCTATTTTTTGCTCTTGCCCTGTCTAATTACTGTTATAATAAATGTTTTTAAACCAGATGTATTTCTTTTGTGTTAACATGCATCCCTCCTTTTTATTCCACTAAATGAGGGGTACAACTCAAGTAGTAAGATACGATGCTATATATATCTTTAAGTGCTTTATATAAATATATATATATATATATATATAAAGCACTTAAAGGTGAGTCATTAATTGGAGACCGGGGTAGCCCGATCCTTCCTTGGTCGGCTAGTTTGTGTTATCAGTAGGTACAGTCAAACAGAGAAGTTTCAGGAAATGGCCATTACAAATTTACGTTTACATTGATCAACGTGGTGTAAATAATAAAATAAAATAGTAGAGTTAAACTAATAAACCAAACAAATTTGAAATAACGACTTTATGTACTACAAAATGATATAAAATCAAAGTATCGGGGTATAAAACGAGAAGTACTTGTATAAGATCATAAATTATGTAATTGTACAACTATTAAATATCTTATAGATTAAATAAAACTAATTTTATTTAAAATATTGTTAGTACTTCATTGCATACACTCTATATGCATGTCTAGCAAGAATAGATTTAATCCCCATAGATTAACTACATTACCTTAAAATTAGTACGTAAAA
The DNA here is from genome assembly GCA_039000515.1 of Timema cristinae. NCBI lineage: Eukaryota > Metazoa > Arthropoda > Insecta > Phasmatodea > Timematidae > Timema > Timema cristinae. The sequence continues at coordinate 41,750 of JBCFYV010000747.1, forward strand.
TGGATAAAATAGTAAGTTTGACTACTTATAACTCGATAACTGTAATTAATTGAAATAAATTAATGACTATTTAGAGCTTATATTTATACACTTATTAAAATAATGCAATAAAATTTTAATGATCAAATGTCGTTAAGAGAAAATTATGAATTTATCTATATTTGGAGGAATAACAACTATGGAAAATTTCATTAGAATCTTAAATGTCTACTGGTATTTTCATTGTATCAATTGTCATGGCAGAGCCCTTTAATTTAAAAAATACAAATATAAAACAAAAATAACTATACTAAAGGTAAATAAAAGAATAATTTAATTTTAATGTTCAATATTAACATTTATTTTCAAGTCAAGAAAACCAAAAGGAAAATACCGTAAGCAAAAGATTAAGAGTCTTGTAACCTTGTCACAACGAAACATGTGATGATTGTAACACTCACCTAATGCTGTCCCGGTTGACTCGCAATGGAACCGACTTCACAACACAAGACGCCACCTTCAACGCGCACTAAAACCGACTGAGCTGGCGCTCCCGTGGGCGGGGCGAGAGCCCCCCCCCCCACCTTTCCCCTTCATCGGACGAAAAGACAAGTGAACATCGCCGTGAGCTTTCAACGAGAACTTTGTGGATTATTATGGAACTTTCTACAGGATATGTTGTGCGTGTGGCTTGTAACTCCAGGGCTCTGTGGACGCTTCTAGATAATACCCCCCCTTATCCGTCCACTCTGAGAGCATATGATCACTTCAGGGTATAAAAGTGTTGTGGTGCGATGTGTTGGCACGCATTATACTCAGGGCTTTTAGGAGGTAAGAGTCTTACTTCATAAGTGGGCTCGTCATAATTAATCAAAATTCTCTTTAGCTTAAAATCTTATTTATATCTTCCAAATTCAAATGTTTCGGACTTCATATAAATTTGTAGCTATTTATTATTATTTATTTATTTAACGAATAGTCATGACTGCGGGGTATTGGTAGTCGTCTTCACGACTATGGCTATTAAAGGGGGAACCCATCTGGTTCTCGTGTTTGTATTTCAGATCTCCGCTTCGCGGAATATTCGCACTCTGGTGCAATTTTTTCTTAAGGCCATATATAATAGGAGGTTATGTTTATGTTCTTTCTGCGTAAACAAAAAGGTGGGTAAATGTGGGGCCGCAGACCATCTAAGAAAAACACGGGTGTTTTTAGTAATGTTTAATGTTTATATACATGGGGTTGTTAGTTAGTCGGGATAATCCCCGTCTTTTTATATGTTTATATACCTATGATTGTTAGTGGGTCAAGATAGTTTATTGTTACGTTACATATATCTATATTTGTGTCATTGGTTGTTAGGGAGATAATATATAGTTTATTGTTATGTTTGGCAATTATTAGTTTGTGGGTTCTAAATAGTGGGACCGCGGGCCACCTGACTCTTGAATCTCCCAACGGGGCCTAACTTATTACTTACTTAAATGGGTGGAGTTATTATTGTTAGGTTAGCAGACTCTGTATTTACTTTGATGTTATTGATAAGCCTCTCGACTGTATTAGTTAACTATGGGGTCTTGAGTCCCTTTGGGCTATGCTAGAGCTTAGGCTAGGCTTGCGCTATTATTTGAGAATTGTAACGTTTAATGTGTGTAGGGAGACCAATTTATCAACAGACCGGGGCCACCCGTTAACTGTGCCTTTTCTAGGGCCTTATTATAAGGCGGCTATTACCTTGTTATGGTTGTATCGCCCTTCTGGCCGTGACATGTGTTTGTATGTCACTTCGCCCATCAGGCGCATACTGGCACTTGGTATTTGTAATCTTTAATGTTCCGCTCCCCCATTGAGCTGTATTATGTTTAAATTAATAAAAATTATAACTCTCTTGTTTCTACCTCTGTCCATTATTTGATTGGGATGGTGAAGGAGAGTAGTTACAAGAGAGAAGCTGCGCTACTCTGCTCTCTTTGAGGGGAGTTGGGGCATGCTTTGAGGTTCTAGGATTGAGGGTAGGAACCCCCCCCAATTTCTCTCTTTGGTATTTTGTTATATTTGGTCTCTGTATTAATTCCTGTGTGCATTTTTTCTGGCTGTCTACAACCATGCCGACCACTCCACAACAAGCTGGCCAGTCAGCCGCCATATCTTCTAGAACAGAGGTGTATCGCCTGAGCCGGGACCAGCTGGTGGCCGAGTTGGTGTCTCGCGACATCGAAGTCCCCCCCGGTGCAAATGTGGGTGAGCTCAGACTTAAACTATGTGAGGAGGTTGATAAGATTGAGGTGGCTATGACTGACCAAGGTATGAACGAGCAGGAGAGTGAGATTCCCACTCCCCCTGCGCCTATCACTTCACCCCCCCTCGCATCTTTCACGAAATGTCAGAACAAGGTCCTTATGGATATTTTGGGCCGTATCCCAGTATGTCATGGGCGGGATCACTCCGCATTGTTCCAATTTTTAGTCGAAATTAACAGAGCTTCTTGTTTAATGCTGGCTAGTGAGGAAGAGTTTTTGACTTTGTGCTTATCTAAAACGTCAGGGTTCTTAACTCAGTTATTCTCCCGTGCGATTTCAGACCATTTAACTTGTAGGTCACTTATTGACCTTGTCTTGGAGGCTTTATTGCCTAGTAGGGTAAGAGAAAAATTGTGTAGGGAGGTTATCTATCGATTTCAGTATCCCCATGAATCCCTGAGAAACTTCGTGTTATCTATAACCGAAGCGGCCCAAGTGCTCAATAGTGGTCTGTCGGAGAGCCGGATAGTTGACATTATTTTAGAAAATGTCTCTCCCATTACTCGGCGGCACTTTGTGTTTACCAACAGGCCTCGCACTGTACAGGATCTCTTTTCCCTTGCTTCCACCTTGGAAAATACCGTGCTCTCCGAGAGTGAGTATCTGTTGACGCATGCGCCTACATCTACGCATCGCGCTCGTACGGGTTCGACGCCCGAGCCCACCCAGATGGCGCTCTCTTTGGGAGCGGTTCCGTCTGATACTCGCCCGGGGAACGTTTCGAGGAATGCTAGTGCTAGTAACCCGGTGCCCCGTGACCTCTCGCGTGTTAGATGCTTCCGGTGTAAGAGGTTAGGTCACATACAAAGACAGTGCAGGGCGGGAAACTGGTGAGGCGCGCCCATAACCGTGGTTCGGTCGCGCCAAGTTGTCGCTATCCACGCGTTCCCTCCCCCGTTGTGACGGTACTGGTGGGTAAAGAGAAGTGTTACTGTCTGTTAGACACAGGGGCTAGTCATTCCTTTATTTGTGGCAAGTTTTTGCGTAAGTTGGATGGTAAAATCATATGTGACTACAAATTGATCTCTCCTAAAACCTATGCAGTAGCTAACGGCGAGAGTATTGTAGTAGACTCTCAAGTGATCGTTCCGATTAAGATAGGTTATTTTTCATGGAGGCGTCCGTTTTATATTGTCCCGGACTTACCTTTTGATATCATTCTAGGAAATGATTTTATGTTTCATACTCAGGTTAAATTAGATTTAGGGCGTTTAGAAATGTCTTTCAACTTTGAGCCGAATATACGTATTCCATTTTGTGTCGGAGATAGTTCACCAGGTATTTTTCTTATTGATGACGAAAGTGCTGCTATAAATCGTTTGGTAAGCCAGTTCCCTACGTCATCACCGACAGATGGGGGAAATGTGACGTTTTGCCGTACGACATTGTCGCCCTCGACCATATCCCCGTAAGATCAGGACCCTACTCTTGTGCGCCGCCTAAGCTGGAAATCTTCAGAAATCTTATCCATGATTTGGAGGATAAAGGAGTTATTCGTCCCTCGAAGTCACCATACGCCAGTCCCGCATTCATCATCCCGAGGAAAGGTCATGGGCATAGACTTATTGTTGACTATAGGAGACTTAACAAAAAAATTGTTTTCGACCCCTACCCCATGCCCAGCGTCGAGTCTGCCTTCCAACATCTCGGTGGAGCCAAGTATTACAGCCTTATTGATTTAAACGCCAGTTTTCTTCAATGCGTGCTCTCAGAGCCTTCCAAGAAGTACACCGCCTTTATCACCCCTTGGCAGGTCTACGAATTCAATCGCGTCCCCTTGGGTATTAGCTGTGGGGGGTAGGCACTCAGTAGGGTACTGGACCACATCTTGGCTGATTTAAAATATGACTTTGTGTTCAATTATTTGGATGATATTTGCATCTACAGCAAATCCTTTGAGGACCACTTGCGTCATGTGGAAATAGTATTAGGGCGCCTGCGCGACGCTGGTTTGACTGTTAACCCTGAGAAGGTCACCTGGGCCAAGGGATCAATCCCATACCTCGGTTACATTATTTCTGAAGGCAACCTCCTCGTTGACCCTGAACGGGTCAAACCTATCTTAGACTTTCCTGCCCCTAAGAACATCAAGTGTACCCTACGTTTTCTGGGTATGTGCGCCTATTATGCGAGATTCATCCCAAATTTTTCTGAGATTGCTTACCCCTTGAACACATTGAAAAGGAAAGGAGCCACGTTTACGTGGGGACACGCGCAGAATGAGGCTTTTATCGCGCTTAAGCGCCACTTAGTTTCACCGGCCATCTTGCGCATGCCTGATTTCTCTCTCCCCTTTCAACTACACGTAGACGCTTCTTCGGTAGCATTGGGAGCGGTGCTCTCTCAACTGACGCCTGAGGGGAGCAGGCCAGTAGCGTTTGCTAGTAGGACGCTTAGCCCAGCTGAAAGGAAATACAGCGTGTATGAGAAAGAATGTTTAAGTTGTCTGTTTGGTATCGAGAAGTTCACGGATTACCTTGAGCTACGTCATTTTGACTTATTCACTGACAACATGGCCTTGAGTTGGATGTGGAATCACCCGAAACAACTCGGGAAAATTGGTCGGTGGGTTTGGAACCTATCCAGATACAACTTTACCACGCACCACGTTGCCGGTAAACTCAATATTGTTGCTGACGCGTTATCTCGTATGTCAGAGGATAAGGAGCCCGTTGGTAACGATAGGGAAGGACATTCGTTATGCGTCATACAAACCATTCCGGAATCGTTCGTATCTATCAAGGATCACCAGTCTGAAGATCAATTTTGCGTGCAGGTCATAGATAGGTTAAAAAAGGGTGAGAAAGTAGGTAATTACGGTATCTATAAGGATCTACTCATTGTTAGGGTTAATGGTAGGCTTATATATTTTGTGCCTGAGAAACTCAGGCCGATGTTACTTAAATATTTTCATGACTCCCTCCTTGGTGGAAATTGTGGCGTCCTCAAAACCGAGCGCAAGATATCGAAGGAGTTTTTCTGGCCCCACCTTAACCGTGATGTTAGAGACTGGGTGCGCAAGTGTGAACCTTGCCAATTAGCTAAGCCCGCTCGTAACTCTAAAATTGGTTTCCACTCCGCAGATATTGCCGCGAAGCCTTGGGAGAAAGTTTTTATAGATTTTGTAGGACCGCTGACTCGGTCCACCCAAGGTAATACATCCATTTTGGTTGCTATGGACGCCTTTTCTAAATTTGTTATTCTCATCCCCTAAGGAATATGCGAGCAATGACGACTGTCAACGCCTTGTGTAGACGTGTGTGGGCGATCTTAGGGACCCCGAGGGTCGTGGTAAGTGATAACGGGCCGTGCTTCAGGTCCAGAGCTTTTGGAGACATGTGTTTCTCCTGGGGTATCAAGCACGTGACCACCAGCCCCTATAACCCATCGCCTAACCATGTAGAACGTTTCAATCGGAACTTGAACATATCCCTGACGATCTTCCATCACCAAGATCACTCCCGCTGGGATCAGGGCCTCGACGTCCTGAACGTCGCGTTTAACGCAGGGTTCCACGAGTCAGTCAAGGCCACCCCTTCCTCAATCCTCCTCAATAGGGATTTGAACCACCCCCTGTTAGCCAACTGGGACATTGAACCTGTCTTGGACAGTGCTGGCGATGGCTCTTATGAAGAAAGATGTGAGCTAGCGTTCAAAAACCTCCAACGTTCTCAGAGGAAGGTGGCTTCGGCTTATAACCGAGGACGCATTCCCGTCTCATTTAAGCTTGGGGATAAGGTTGTGTGCAAGTGTTTTCCCCTCAGCTCGGCTGCCGACAGGTCCTCGGCAAAATTATCCTTCAAGTGGAGTGGTCCCTGGTGTGTGGACAAGTTCCTCACCCCGGTATCTGTGATGTTGAGAGATGCTACTGATCTCACCTTGGTGCGCAGGGCGCACGTAAGCCACTTAAAGTCTGTAGTATAATGCGTCAATTGGTCTCCGCAAATGTGGTGTCCCCCCTTTTTGTATAATCTAATAATTTTTTTTAGGATTAGGTGTCTACGTAACATGATTAATGTGTAATTACATTTAATGAACTTTTCTCATATCTGTTAACTTTAACATACATGAGGAGGGGCCCCCCCACTTAATTTAACTCTCTTCATCCTTGCGAGTCTGCACGTCTCAGGCTTGTGTAAAATAAGTGTCAAACTTGCTCCCCTGAGCAAACAAAATCTAACAGACTTGTTCTGAAGCACGGTGTGTGGGACATGTGAATGCGACACGCCTTCTTGGACACCGCCTGTGCTGCTCACTTCACATATGGGCGCAGCCCAAGGACAAGTGTTAGTGTCCGGACTAACTATGCACGCGTGTGTGGTGTTGCCTCCCAGAAATGACTTGTATGTGGTCGTATTTGGCCTCTGTGGATGGACCGTGTAGGTAGGACTTGCGAGTGCCAATGACTTACATGATGAGAAATAGACTCATCAAATCGATTGTGGACATGGTAAACCTGTGTATTATGTGTTCTCAGAGTAACTTCCTGGTTTCCTTCTGACCCCCCCCCCCCCTCCTACCACGAGAGGTGGAGCTGCTGTGCAAGATACGTGAGCCGACCGTGATGCGTGCTGCCTTAATTCATGGTATGTGGCAGGGCTGTTCACTGCCACCGGCTCTTATGGACTGTGTGGAGAACGGCATGCGTGGGAGTGGACATCCTACAAGGGAGTCTGGACACGTATTCGAGTACGGGTAGCTGAGATACTTCATCCCTAACCATGGCCCTCTTCCAAGGCCCAATGTTTCTCCAGCCTCATCATCTTCCGAGCCAGCTGGATGTCGAGGGTGGCGCCCCCTCGTTCATTCGCCCAGAGCTGAGGACTTCTTCATCTTCCTCCAAGGGGAGATATTGTAACCTTGTCACAACGAAACATGTGATGATTGTAACACTCACCTAATGCTGTCCCGGTTGACTCGCAATGGAACCGACTTCACAACACAAGACGCCACCTTCAACGCGCACTAAAACCGACTGAGCTGGCGCTCGCCGTGGGCGGGGCGGAGAGCCCCCCCCCCACCTTTCCCCTTCATCGGACGAAAAGACAAGTGAACATCGCCGTGCGCTTTCAACGAGAACTTTGTGGATTATTATGGAACTTTCTACAGGATATGTTGTGCGTGTGGCTTGTAACTCCAGGGCTCTGTGGACGCTTCTAGATAATACCCCCCCTTATCCGTCCACTCTGAGAGCATATGATCACTTCAGGGTATAAAAGTGTTGTGGTGCGATGTGTTGGCACGCATTATACTCAGGGCTTTTAGGAGGTAAGAGTCTTACTTCATAAGTGGGCTCGTCATAATTAATCAAAATTCTCTTTAGCTTAAAATCTCATTTATATCTTCCAAATTCAAATGTTTCGGACTTCATATAAATTTGTAGCTATTTATTATTCTTTATTTATTTAACGAATAGTCATGACTGCGGGGTATTGGTAGTCGTCTTCACGACTATGGCTATTAAAGGGGGAACCCATCTGGTTCTCGTGTTTGTATTTCAGATCTCCGCTTCGCGGAATATTCGCGCTCTGGTGCAATTTTTTCTTAGAGGCCATATATAATAGGAGGTTATGTTTATGTTCTTTCTGCGTAAACAAAAAAGTGGGTAAATGTGGGGCCGCAGACCATCTAAGAAAAACACGGGTGTTTTTAGTAATGTTTAATGTTTATATACATGGGGTTGTTAGTTAGTCGGGATAATCCCCGTCATTTTATATGTTTATATACCTAGGATTGTTAGTGGGTCAATATAGTTTATTGTTACGTTACATATATCTATATTTGTGTCATTGGTTGTTAGGGAGATAATATATAGTTTATTGTTATGTTTGGCAATTATTAGTTTGTGGGTTCTAAATAGTGGGACCGCGGGCCTCCTGACTCTTGAATCTCCCAACGGGGCCTAACTTATTACTTACTTAAATGGGTGGAGTTATTATTGTTAGGTTAGCAGACTCTGTATTTACTTTGATGTTATTGATAAGCCTCTCGACTGTATTAGTTAACTATGGGGTCTTGAGTCCCTTTGGGCTATGCTGAGCTTAGGCTAGGCTTGCGCAATTATTTGAGAATTGTAACGTTTAATGTGTGTAGGGAGACCAATTTATCAACAGACCGGGGCCACCCGTTAACTGTGTCTTTTCTAGGGCCTTATTATAAGGCGGCTATTACCTTGTTATGGTTGTATCGCCCTTCTGGCCGTGACATGTGTTTGTATGTCACTTCGCCCATCAGGCGCATACTGGCACTTGGTATTTGTAATCTTTAATGTTCCGCTCCCCCATTGAGCTGTATTATGTTTAAATGAATAAAAATTATAACTCTCTTGTTTCTACCTCTGTCCATTATTTGATTGGGATGGTGAAGGAGAGTAGTTACATTCTAAATAATTGGCTGAAAGAGCTGCTGAAAATGAAATTAAAAAATACATTAACAAAGATAAGTTTACGACCAAAAATTATTTACTTTATATCTTGATGTTTGAAGTCTAGTGGGACTTTAAAAGACTAAACACCATACTTTATACCAAATCTCTTCGAAAGGGTGAATTTGGAGCTAACTAATAAACGCTTTTAAAATACTGGGTATTTATGTTTACCTTACCAAATCATAGCCAAGCGGGTTCACACTGCAATGCCACCTGAATTATCTAATGTCAACAGACAGGAGAGTGATAGTCTGTTATTATTGTGTAATTTTAAGGTACAAATTATCTATTCCTCTAAAATAATATCCCCTTCATCCATAACCATTAATAGGTCTTACTTCATTCTACCATTTAAACTATTCTCTTTTATCATGTTATGATTTCTAATCGCCATATTTTCTCCAATCTACTTAAATATTTTAAATTTTATCCACCCAATCAGATATTCACCATTCCAAGGTAATCTCTTTCTCACTTTATCTCTCATTCAGTAGTCAAATTCTTTTATTCTTTTGTTTCTCCATCTGCTGTATCACACCTTTCAAAAATTTCTTCTTTATCATTTCTTTTCCAAATTCTTGTAGATGTCTTCAAAAACGCTATGAAAATATCAAGTAAGTTGACCATACTTTTCCTTCTCCACACCAGACCACGATCACGTATTTCCCTCACTAACACGATCCGTAGCACTTCGTAATTCTCAATTTCGTACATGATGTGGCAAACGGTTCTGCAACAACATTGTCCACAGTTTTGTTCCTAACACAGATTAAACCCAGATAATTTTCAAGAAAAATATCCATGGCCACTTCTAAAGTGTGTAGCGTAATTATTGCTAGTCATTTCATACTTTTATAGTCTTTGTTTAAAAAGATGGGAAATAATCAATAGATTCCCTTCTTTTGAGGTTACTCTGGCTCTCACATTAGCTTTGTTCTAAAACATCTCCTTAGCACCTATCAATTAATCAGATTTTCTTATAATTCCCTTCTGTATCCAAATGTTAACCGGGATGACACCTCCCAGTACCACAACAGCATCATGTAATACTGTCCTGTATGCTTATGTCACCACAATAAGTGCCTTCCTCTGCACACTTATGAATTAATTATGGCATTGTTCTAGCAAATGTAGAGTAAATGTACGAGCATTCTTGTAGGGGAAGAGATGGCAACGATTTCGATAAAAACGAACTTCAATACACTCATATACATTCACAGCATACTACCAACGAACTCTCCACTGTCGGCGCAATAAAGAATGATAGTTTGTTCTTCTTGCATATAACTCTCATGAAGATTTTAGGCACATAGGCCGCAGGCCCTCCTCCATACCCCTAGCGCATCAAGCCTAATGCTATTGGCGGCTAGACCTGCTTGTCATCATCATTATAATCATCATGAGTGAGGAATTCTAAGCCCTACGCGTCCATCCTCTTAATCTTCTACATTTCTTCACCCTCATTCAAGATCTTAAATTTCTTCTATCTTATCATATCTTCACCATTCTAAGTCAATCTTATCCCCACTTTATCTCACATTCATTAGATTAATTCTTCTAGTCCTCCGCTTCTCCATCAGCTTATCATGACATTATGGATCTGATCCTTCTTTCGCTCGTCTATTCCTAATCCTTTCACATGTAATTGAAAATGCTTTTAAAATCTTAAATGTGTCCAACACACATTCTCTACATTCTCTTCTCCACACCGGCTCTCTCGTCAAGCGTACCTTCCATTTTCATTACGTTCGACATTTTATGACCCAGAGAAACTTGAAATGTCCATAGGATGTCTCAACCTAAAATTGTATTTTTCCAACGATACCGAACACCACATTCAAATTTAAAAACCAATCCAATTATGATCTGAGGTGACAATATCATCAGTAATCTGCCATGCTGTAATGTTCTCAGTCAATTATTTGGTAGTTATGGGGATATCCATATTTGACTTATGACCTAAAGTATTTTTGTAGGTTATCAAATGGACATCTTTATTATCACCGATAGTTCATTTGAAAAGATAAAACCATTAACTAAATCGCCCCTTAGATCTGTGTTAACACTATGTCATAACACAGATTTGAAAGTTAATTTCTGCACATATGAGCGTTTTCATCTGGCCCAACAATAGATATGACATATTTAATCAATTTATGTGAGGATGATTTGACTCAAACTTAAAATAGCTGCAAATAGCTACAATATTAAGCGTTTCTTGAACTTTACACAACGCACGATGCTGTACTATACCCTATTCACACGAGTTTTTGTTGTTAATGGGATCTAGCTGAATCTACGTCAGTGTATTTGTGGTCTAACACACAATGCTCTAAATTACGCAGGAAATACTTTTAGTCCAAGAGATAATACGGGTTTTATTCACCCTTGATTGCCGAAAACGGATTGTGATTTTTGGAGAATCTACCACTTGTGTATCAAAATATGAGTCTCTTAGTAAAAATCAGTAGTGGGGTTAGGGAATAAGACGTCATCAATATGGCCACCATGTCATATTTACATCGAGGCATTACATCGGCTCCAACTTCTTATAAATTAATAGCAGCTTTTTAATTGAAGATAATTTAATGACAACAAAAGTTTGCTATGTCAAAGTTCTATGTAACATGTAAGTTTTTGCTGCTTTTTCTAAAACAAACTTCAAAAAAGGGTATTCTCACCCTTACATGCATGCCTGTAGATCAACCAAAATAACAAGCACAATACACACACATCTTATTTTGAATAAACTGTATCATCTTGTTGTGTTACTGACATGCAAAAAGATTGTCCATACAGGGAACAAACACATTGCTCGGCGCCAGTGAATAAGTCATTTTCAAGATCCACTATATCTCCTAAACTGGCTAAAAAGTCTCATATTATGCATTATTAGACATTATCCCGAAAGGTTTAACCTTTCCTTGTCTTGCGAAAGCCGTTGTATAATCTGATCCAATAAATCGGTGGAGGTCAGGTAAAGCAGTAGCCATACCATCACCGAGTTCTTCTGCAACATCTGTAATGTATATAAACCGTGTTTACTTCTTGATGATGAAACTTTGGTTCGGGAATATGTCTGCAGATCATGACATTGTTTAGTGCACTATATTGAAAGCATGTGTCTTCAGTACCAATATATAGTTAACTTTCACCCAAAGGACATATGTATTTATCCTTTTCCCATTCATTGTAAATGAAAGCAAAGAGGGAGACTTACTTAAATGAACTTTTCCTCAAGAACGCTTGAGGTTTCTTTTGGATTTCTATGTTCTTGTATCATCACGCTTATATCACCCAAGAATGATATTCCATAGTGATGGTAATGTTCAAGATCCTTTATGCTTGGAGTCTTAACCACAACGCAACATGCTAAGATTAAATATATATTAAACCATAGCATGTTAAATACCATGTATAAGAAAAAAAATATTCTAGTGAGTTTTTAATACAAAATCCTTTATTTGTAAATAAAATCTAGTCATTGAGCATCAATTAATTTTGGTGAGTTTGTGATAAGAAATTTTGTAATTTTTTTTTGTTGACCCCAATTTTATTAAAATTAAATTGTAATGTGATTCCATAGTGAAATAGGCATGCATTAGTGCATAAATTAGTGAACAAGTGCATTTGTGTCAATATTTTGAGATATTATTTTTTCGAGAAATTTAAATTAAAATTGTATCATGGTAACCCTGAACTTTAAAAAAAAAACATTATATGATCATGTGATATGTAATTTTAAAGCCAAAACGAAACGCTTCAATTGGTTTCTATTTCATACCTTAATTATTTCCAAATGAAGAAGATTAATTAAACACGATAGTCGGCAAAGTTTAAATATTCCATTTTTCTTTTAATAAAGAAAATTTTCAACCCAAAAGTTAATTAAGAGAAAATTATTAAATTATCTATGATTGGATGAATAACAACTGAGGAAAATTTCATTTGAATATTTAAGTCTACCGGTATTTTCATTGTATCAATTGTCATGGAATAGCCCTTTAGTTTAAAAAAATACAAAACAATAACTATACTAAAGGAAAAAGAAACAAATAATTTAAATTTTAAAGTTCAATGTTAACATTTATTTTCAAGTCAAAGAATCCCAAAAGGAAAATACCGTAAGCAAAAGATTAAGAGTCTAAATAATTGGCTGAAAGAGCTGCTGAAAATGAATTTATAAAATACATTAACAAAGATAAGTTTACGACCAAAAACAATTTACTTTATTCCTGGATGTTTGAAGTCTAGTGGGACTTTTAAAAGCTAAACACCATACTTTACCAAATCTCTTCGAAAGGGTGATTTTGGAGCAAACTAATAAAACTTTTTAAAATACTGGGTATTTATGTCTACATTACCAAATCATAGCCAAGTGGGCTATCCACTCACACTGCACTGCACCTAAACACACACAGGAGAGTGATAATCTGTTATTCTTGTGTACAACGCCAATAAATGTTTTAGGCCCTAGGCCGCAGGCCCTCCTCCATACCCCTAGCGCATCAAGCCTACTGCTTTTAGCTGCTAGTCCTGCTTGTCTCATCTTGAATAAGGACTCTAACCTTTACTCATAATTTAAAGTCAAATTCTCTCATCCCATAAAACAATGTCCCTTTATCCATAACCATTATTAGGTCTTACTTCATTCTATCATTTAAACTATTCTCTTTTATCATGTTATGATTTCTAATCGCTATATTTTTTCACCATACTTTTAAAAAATTCTAATTTCATCCACTCTATCAGTTCTTTACCATTCAAAGGCAATCTTTTTCTCACTTTATCTCTCATTCAGTAGTCAAATCTTTTATTCTTTGTTTCTCCATCTGCTGTATCACACCTTTCAAAATTTTTCTTAATCATTCTCTTTTCCAAATCCTTGTAGATTCTTCAAAAACGCTTTGAAAATATCAAGTAAGTTGAACATACTTTTCCTTCTCCACCAGACCACGATCACGTATTTCCCTCACTAACAGATCCGTAGCACTTCTTATTCTCATTTCATACATGATGTGGCAAACGGTTCTGCAAAACATTGTCCACAGTTTTGTTCCTAACACAGATTAAACCCAGATAATTTTCCAAGAAAAATTCCATGGCCACTTCTAAAGTGTGTAGCGTAATATTGCTAGTCATTTCATACATTTATACTCTCGTTTAATAAAGATGAGAAATATCAAAAGATTATTTTCCTTTGAGGTTACTCAGGCTCTCATATTATCATTGTTTTAAAACTTCTCATTAGCACCTATCAATAATCAATTTTTTAAAATTCCCTACTTTATTCAAATGTTAACCGGGATGACACCTCCCAGTACCACAACAGCATCATGTAATACTGTCCTGTATGCTTATATCACGATAATAGGCGCCATCCTCTGCACACTTATACATATAAGTGGGCTACTTATTATGGTATTGTTCTAGGAATGGTATAGGTAAAATTTAGGGTAAATGTACAAGCATTTTTGAAGGGGAAGAGATGGCAACGATTTTGAAAAAACGAAGCTCAATACACTCAGCGGGATTAAAAACTTTGTATTTCTTATCACCAGCAAAGAAGACTTATGTTCTTGACCATATGCTCACTGGAGGGTGTAATATAAAAAATAATGTCAATGCTGATTGTACTAACAATATTGTATTCGCAAATGTATACTTTCGAGATAAAAATGTTTTTATAATAGTTTTGTTTACAAAACACTTTATTTTTAACATATACATCTTTAATTGAATAATTTGAATAATGAGACAATGACATGGGAAACAAACCTAAACCGAGGTGGTATTTCGAATATATTTGACAATAAAAGAGATCAGGCTCATTTGAATAGTTATGATCGCTCTCTCCCCAAACTTTTCCTTTCATATATAGGTATTTGATTATTGTATGGGGTTGACTTCTTCTATATTTAATCTTTACTTTCTCATGGAAAGAGAAAATATTGTAACAGTTTAAAAATTCGACCTTGACATTATGTTGAATATTTCATTTTATATACCTCTGAACCCAAAAATGTTTTCTGTATAATTCTGTCTGTACCTCGCTGTGTCTGTATTTATTTGGTGCCACAACCAAAATGGTTTGACGAATTTTGAACAAACTTGATATCTAGGCGTTAAACCATATTTTATATTTTAATTCTAGCCTTTAAAGTTAGGGTTGTTTATTAAATACTGTTTTTAAGATTTTGAAAATTTTTTTCACAAACAAATTGCTTTGAAATTAATGTCTGCAGAGTATTTGACACGACAAATTAAATCTGTATTCCTATTTTTAAGGAGAAAATTTGTTAAGGATAGTTTACTAACGACATATTTTAAAAAAGTTAATGTTCCTCCAAATTTGCTATGATTTGGTTAAAATGTATATCACAGGAGTGTTTACATGATGAACAACGTGTGTTCTTGTTTTTCAAAGCAAAATGGGTTCATGCTAGTGCATATGACTGTTATTGCTTTAATTCAAATTATCTTGAAAATGGCTTTATCTTTTATTTAATTGGATATCTAGGCAGTGTTGTAAATAATAAATAGTAAGCCATAGAAAGGGGAGAAGGGAAGTTGTTCGAAAACTCCCTGTTATTTGATGTACCCCTATAGTATAATACTTATAAATTAATGTGTAAGCCTCCCTATAGGCTAAATGTCAACTAAACTTTTGTAACTGACCCCCTCAGGAAATTTAGATTTCCACACTCTAACTTATGCAGTATGTATTCCAAATAGTTCCTTATTTATTTTGACTAGTTCTTTCCTTAATAGTATTATTTCATATATTGTTCCTAATTTATTTTGACTCAATCCTTATTTATTCTGACTCGTTTCTTATCGATTCCGAATCGATCACCCTCATTTGTTCTGACTCTTCTCTTACATATTCCAAATCATTCCTTCTTGTTTTTTATTCTGACTGTTTGAATATTTATTCTGACTATCTCCCTATTCATAACGATTCGTTCTTTTTGATATTTTGACACATTCCTAATTATTTACTCAAACTATTTTCTGCTAGTTTATTCGCAATTGTACCTTATTTTCAAAATTAATACTCATTGTATATTTAGATAAAGTCTGTTCAGCATAGGAATTGTTTTCTGATAGGTCTTTTACCCCGGTAGAAATCTATTATATAGTAGAATATGGGTATAAAAAATACCTTTAAGAGAGATAATTCCTAAAGTGAATGGGATATATTGACTCATATAATATTAATTATTATTACTTAATACTTTTCTATTCTTACTCATTTTATATTTATTCTGATTCAATACGTAATCCATTCTGATCAAATTATTACTTTTCCGACTTGTTCCTTATTTAATCTGACTTTTACACTTTTATTTCCCTCTTTTATTCTTTATTTATTCAGACTTGTCCCTTATTTATTTTTACCCTTTTGATTTAATGAAATTCTTTCCTCCTAATTTAGTCTGACTCTTTTCATCTTAATTCCTACTTGATCCATATCTATTGTGACACGTTCCTTAATTATTTAAACGCGATACTTCTTATTTACTCTCACAAATTTATTATTAATTTTGAATTGTTGATTATTCATTCAGACTTTCTTTTAGTTAAAGAACATCATATAATTATATTTATACCTATTAGTTCCTTATCTATAACGAGTTGTTCTATATTTATACCAACTTGATGATATAGTGAGCCAATTTGAAAATACAACATGTGGATCATTCTTAAGTGTTAACAGAAACATTTTTGAAAAACTTTATAGCATAGAACTACAATGACAATGTGGATTAACTCTTGCAGTCAGTCAAAGATATGGGGTGTAATTGTTGCTTAAAATTCATTTCATGGACTATCATTTAAATTTCTTCCGCAAAAACCTCAGCGAGGAACATGTCCACCAAGACATTTTGATCATGGGAAAGAGGAGTTCTGTATGATCGCAAACTATTGCTGGCACTTAAGAGGGATGTTTCAGAAGCTAACTATAATAGAAAATCATCAACTGTCAATCTTTAGTTTATATTAATAATGTTTTAAAAGTACCGGTATGTGATTAAATACTTTTTTTCAGAATTAGACTATTATATCACTTAAAATCCATGCATGGTAGAAAAAACCTAGTTACATATTTGAATTCAGCATAAATATACTATCAGAGTCAGATTTTTCTTTTTACCAAAAATATGTTTAACTTTGTAAACAAGTGTTATTGTGTAAGTAAGTGTAGGGAAGTACTGCATAAACCAATAGTAATGTATGCAGCGGAAACTTGGCCTTTGGATAAAAGAGAAAGAAAAGTGAAGGCCATGGGAATGAAGGTTTTGAGGAGCATGCTAGCTGTCACCAGAAGAGATGGGATTAGGAATGAAGATGTAAGATCTAGAGTTGGTGTACATAATATAGTAAAGGAAGCTAGGATGAGATGGTATGGACATTTAATTAGGATGGTAAGGGAGAGGATTCCAAGAAGATTATTGAATATGATGTATGTAGGGAAGAGACGACAACGAGGACCAAGAACAAGATGGAAGGAACAGACAGCAACAAATGTGCAAGTGAGAGGAGCAGAGTGGAAGAGAGTACAGGAGGAGATGAGTCATTTTACTAAACAGAACCGACCACAGGCTAGAAACAGTTCCTTATGATGATGATAATATTGTTTCTCACTCTTTTATTATTTTCTATTCTGTTATTTATCTATTCTCAAACATTCTTCTTAAAATACCCCAACTCATTCCTAATTTATCAAGACTAGTTTTTTATTCACTATACACACACATATATATAGACTCATCCCTTATTTATTCCAAATCATTCCATTTTAAATATTCTGACTCACTTCTTTTTAAATTCGACTCATCATGTATTTATTCTGACCGCATCCTCTTTAATGTTCGTTCCTTATTTTTTCTGACTATAACTTATTCATTTGGAATTTTAACTTATTTAATATTATTATTATATTATTATTATTATCATTATTATTATTATTATTATTATTATTAGCACAGCGTCTTACTACCCATTCGGGTCATACGCACATACGCTAATGTGTAAGGGTAGGATGATTGTGAGATGAAATGAAGGACCTACAGTTTAACGTGGAATCCGAACCACGGTGAAGGCCTGGAATTCCCCACATTCACAAGATATCTTGTCAAAGGTGAAGGAAGGTTTGAAAATCAGATAAATCTGTGCCGGGACCGAAGATTGAACCCCGGCCGCCAGCATAGAAGTCTGACACCTTACCCCTAGACCACCAGGCCACCCCAACTTATTTATTCTTATGATCCTTTATTAGTTGTAATTTTATACACTTTAATTTTGATTAAAATCTTTTAATAATAAGACAATCTTATTTATTCGGAATTGTTTCTAAATCATTCTGACTCAATATTTATTTTGTCTCAATCTTCGCTATTTATCGCGCCTTGTTTTAATTTTATGTTTTTCCCCCTACTATTTATTCATACAAGTTCTATATTTATTTTCATTCGCCCTGTAATGAATCGATGAGTTCATTATTAATTCCAACTAATTCAAACTATAATTTAATTTTCTGACTTAATAATCCTAAACTATTCCGAATAATTTCTTAATAACCCCGACACTATACTTTATTATTCCAACTAAATCCTCCATATTTATTCGGTCTTGTCTTTCTTTATTAATTCCAATTCGTTTCTTATCTATTCTTACTCATTACTATTTGTTTTAAGAGCCGTTTTTAAGATATTCCAAAAATTTCCTCGTGTATACATGAGTTGATCCGTATTCATTCTAATTCTTTATTCCAACACATTCCTTTTTTATTTTATTTAAATGACTGCCTGAGTGTCCATATTTACGATAATGCCACAGTATGTACGTAGCTAAGCGGAGAAGGTGTATACGACCTGTTCTTACTTGAATTTTCTTCTTGGCGTTGTTTCTTAATGATAGATGGATGAATTCCTTTAATAAATAGCCTGTTTGGAAGGTGTTTGAATAAATAAGGGAAGCGTCTGCATATATGCATTAAGGTCCACAAATTTGGTGGCGATCTAAAATCAATTAACCTCATCAGGCTCCTATCCATTGGTGAAGCCTGATATCGCTTCTCGCCTTTGCATAGGAGCGTGATGAGTGGTGTCTATTGTCAGCAAAAATGAACGAATCCTCAAAAACCCCAGAAGAACGACTTACCAAAGTATCTCTACCATCCTCTTGAGATGGATTTTTAGAAGAGGAGGCTGGTTCCCTGGAAGTGGATGATTCCCTGAAGGAGGCTGATTCCATGGAGGTGGCTGGCTGACTGGAGGTGGCTGAATCACTGGAGGTGGCTGAATCACTGGAGGTGGCTGACTTTCTGGAGGTGGCTGACTGACTGGAGGTGGCTGACTTCTGGAGGTGGCTGACTTTCTGGAGGTGGCTGACTCACTGAGGTGGCTGACTCACTGGAGGTGGCTGACTTCCTGAAGGTGGCTGACTCCCTATTGGATTTACTTACCAATTGTTCTATCTTGTAAAACTCAGAGGCCTTCATTAAAAGATAACGAGTCTTCTCATCGAATACAGATGTTTTCTTCATGTGAGCAATAGCTTCTTGGGTCAACATCATGGACTTGGAATGCTCCGTACTGAAGGAAGAAACTTGTTGACCTGACACGGAAGGTGGACTGTACCGACTGGACGATCTTACAATGTTACCATGAAGGGGAGTTGTTCCTGATGATGACGCTACCAGTTCAAGAGAAGAAGAGTCTTGTTGGCTTAATCCGGAAGGTGGCTGACTTAACGATGTTCTCTCAGATGGGTCTTCTTGTCTTGATAGGAAAGGTGACTGACTTTCTGGCCTATACTTACCATTCCGTTTAAGTTTTCTCTTGTTCTTTTGTACACTGGTGGCGGCCGTCATTTCCCCTGGAAAAAAATGTTCATCCCGAACAGGTTGAGTGGACTATGGCAGCCCATCGTCCGGGCACCCAGCGGTGTTAGGGGTGCCCCCATGTCGCTCACCATCACCTGCAACAAACCATCACCAGAACAATATTATATTGAGTAGGAAAAACTATTT
The DNA here is from genome assembly GCA_039000515.1 of Timema cristinae. NCBI lineage: Eukaryota > Metazoa > Arthropoda > Insecta > Phasmatodea > Timematidae > Timema > Timema cristinae. The sequence continues at coordinate 61,494 of JBCFYV010000747.1, forward strand.
AAGCGATGATAAAGTATAAAGCTTGCTTTTACAACTAATGGATTTTATAAAAAAAAGGCCAAAAGTTGGCTAGCAAAATGTTTAATAATTTTGCTTATATTAGAATAATATGAACAGAACTATTGGATTGGTAGTTTTTGGAGAACTTATTGTAAAAAAATTGCTACTAAGATCTTCTATACTTAGCTCAATTGAAAAGAATTGAATAACCAATTCATTCAAAAATGCCTAACTATAATGATTTCTTATTAAGGACAATAAACGATACTCAATTTTTTATATTTTAATTAGACACAAATTCTAAACGTGTTTTAAATAAACCACCAATAAATATTACGGTTATTGGATCTTGAGTGAGTTTATATACTCACATGATCTTAAGAAATAATTAAACACCAACAAGATTTATAATTCACTTCTGAAAGTATGACATTTGAAAACAGTAAATTTAGGTTTACAAAAGGTATGCATTCCCTACACAAACCACGTGTGTTTTCAAAAAAAACAAATTTTGCTCCATAAATAATGGTCTAATATAATAAATGATCAAATAGATCATATCTCAAAAGAAACAAAAGTTTCCATCTAAATAGGAAAACAAAGTATTATCAACTGTCCCTCAGCTTTACTCCACATCTTATCTACCAGACAAAACAACTTAGCTAACAGTATTCGTACCCTATCAACCAGTATATTCATCAAACCGTATTAAATTCCCATCAACCTTTCTCTATATTAACCCGTATTCACATCCTATCAACTAGTCTCCACATCAACCAGTATCAACATCCTATCAACCAGTGTCCACACCCTATCATCCATTCTCCTTATTCTATCAAGGCTAGTAGCTTTTAATTTTGTCACAGAATAAAATGGTATAATAAATGATTATTTTACACAAGATCTGCACGAAAAAAAATGCAAACTCCTCCTGATCCATCCCATTTACGGATGCCATATTGGAAAAATGGTGAATACAGTGTCTTGTAAGGAATAAAAAATTAAATCAATAATGGTTTGATGAATTCCTATTTCTTTTGCTTATATTTGGCACAGCTACACCTTTCTTTGCGATGACGATAAAGATAAAGAATCAATTATTTCTTCATTAAGAATTGACTCTAACAAGTCTTTCTCTGAAGCTATAACCATAAGGTTCGAAAGCCATGCATCTCCCATCGCAGACCTGAGCTTGTTTTATATTATTCTAACTCGACTCAGAGCTCTTTCAACCAAACAACTGGTTATGGCCAAAGATAGCGAGGTTGTATTGACAACTTTCAATCTATTGAAGCCTGAAAAATTATCAAGCACCCATAAGGTTTAAAAAAAACTTTTGTCACACGGAAACTCTTAATCTGTTAAGGTTCATTTTATGTTTCACTTTCAGACACATAATCAACGTCCATGCTTGATTTCCTTTCATCATGATACTTATCTAAGCTGTGTCTTTAGATTTATCACTTTTACGAGGATCAAATCATCAATTGATATGCTTGAGTTATTGGCAAAATACAATTCATTGAATGTGTTTAACTCTTCACTTACAATAATGTGGTTCCAATCGTAAAACTCACAAAGGCTTTCTATGTTTACAGAGGAAACTTTATTTGTGTTGTTTCTAAAGCTCTTGTATATGTAAAATAACTCATTTCTTTTACCATGTCTATGCTATGGTCAGAAAGTCTATCTTCAAGAAACTTAACTACATTTTTTTTTAATTTATCTCAATAATAGGTTCATCTATACCCAATTAATCAATAAACATTTTTCTTCTTCAAACTCTTTTTGGAGCTAAACCATGGACGTAATGATTTTTAAGAACTTTTTAGCCTCTCACATCACATTAGACCATTCCTCAACCTTTCGCAAGCTACTGATCTGAGTTTTGACATTTATTTATTATATCTTGTACACCACCATAGTCCAACGCCTTACCCTGTAAGCTTACTGTGATGGTATGCATTAGTTTAAGACCATTGCCTCTTCTAACACTTAACCCCTTAATAATAGAGAATGGACATTTATAATTAATTAGGCCTAATAAAACTGATTTATATTACAATTTAAAAAAAAAATATATATATATATTACATATTACCAACATAATAATTGAATATTAATAAACTTATTAAAATAAAATAAATGAGGAAATTAGAACTAATTATAGTAGGGCGAGGGATAACAAACAAAAACAAACATTAAGGCACACACACACACATTCATATGTCATTATACTCAGCTTAACATATATTCAAACATGATCGATATATCAAATAATTTAAATATAAAACAATGCTCTTAATAGCTAATAACTATATATAGGTGAGCACAAATGATCTTTACACTTTCGATAAGTTATAAGAACGGGAAGGTGCACCCGATTAAATTAAAATATTTTCCAGTCGATACAGAAACCCTGGATGCTTTTTCGCAGTTTAAAGTGACTCAATATGTGCTCCTCCATTACTACGGCAGAAAACGCTTCACACACTTTGTTTAGTGTATCGGCGGTGACGGACTCAACGATGGCTGTGATTCTCTGCCTCAGCTCCAGCAAAGATCGTGGCAGAGGTGTGACAAACATTTTGTCTTTCACATAACCCAACATCAAGAAATCGTATGAGGTTCAGTCCGGTGATTGAGCTGGCTATCTGCCCCACGACACATCGTCGGCACGGTCACGACCAAGCCAGCTCCCAGGATATGTTTGTTCATGTACAGCCAAGCGGAAGTGAGGCGGTGCCCCATCTTGATGGAAGATGAATTCGTTTGAATCTTCTTCAAATAAAGGCAGTGCCCAAAAGGTAGGCATGTCAAGGTAGGAATGACCTGTGGCTGATTTTTCTATTAAAAATAAGGGTGCGTAAACCTTCACCCTCAATATAGGAGAGAACACATTCACTTTGGGGTAATCTCTTACCCGATAGTTGCATACATGTTTAGTAAAAACTTGATGGTAATGTAAATACAGACAACATTGTATGTGTACTAACAACTTAATGGTAAAGTAAATACAGATAACATTGTCTGTGTAGTAATAACTTGATGGTAATGTAAATACAGATAACATTGTGTGTGTAGTAACAACTTGATGGTAATGTAAATACAGACAACATTGTATGTGTACTAACAACTTAATGGTAAAGTAAATACAGATAACATTGTGTGTGTGTAACAACTTGATGGTAATGTAAATACAGACAACATTGTATGTGTACTAACAACTTAATGGTAAAGTAAATACAGATAACATTGTGTGTGTAGTAACAACTTGATGGTAATGTAAATACAGATAACATTGTATGTGTACTAACAACTTAATGGTAAAGTAAATACAGATAACATTGTCTGTGTAGTAATAACTTAATGGTAGTGTAAATACAGATAACATTGTCTGTGTAGTAACATCTTGATGGTAATGTAAATAAAGATAACATTGTGTGTGTACTAACAACTTGATGGTAATGTAAATACAGACAACATACTCTGTGTAGTGACAACTGATGATAATGTAAATAAAGATAACATTGTCTGTTTATTAACATCTTGACATCATAACAAATAATGATAATGTAGATAACGATAACATTGTCTGTTAATTAACAACTTATGGTAATGTAAATAAAGACAACATTTTCTGAATAGTAACAACTTATGGTAATGTAAATACAGTCAAAATTATCAGTGTAGTAACCATTTATGGTAATGTGAATAATGACAACATTGTACGTGTATTAACAACTTGATGAAATGTAAATACAGATAACATTGTATGTGTAGTAAAAATATGATTGTAATGTAAATACAGACATTATTGTCTGTGTAGTGACAATTGATGGTAATGTAAATAAAGATAACATTGTCTGTGTAGTAACAACTGATGGTAATGTAAATAAAGATAACATTTTCAGTGTAGTAACTACTTGATGGTAATGTAAATACAAACATCTTTGTGTGAGTAGTAACAACTTATGGTTATGTAAATACAGACAATATTGTGTGAGTAGTAGCAACTTATGGTAATGTAAATAAAGACAATATTGTCTGTGTAGTAAAAACTTGATGGTAATGTAAATACAGACAATAATGTCTGTGTAGTAACAAATTATGTTAATGTAAATAATGATAACATTGTCTGTGTAGTAACAACTGATGGTAATGTAAATACAGATAACATTTTCTGTGTAGTTAAAAATTATGGTAATGTAAATACAGACAACATTGTGTGAGTAGTAGCAACTTATGGTAATGTAAATAAAGACAATATTGTCTGTGTAGTAAAAACTTGATGGTAATGTAAATACAGACAATAATGTCTGTGTAGTAACAAATTATGTTAATGTAAATAATGATAACATTGTCTGTGTAGTAACAACTGATGGTAATGTAAATACAGATAACATTTTCTGTGTAGTAACAACTTATGGTAATGTAAATACAGACAACATTGTGTGAGTAGTAGCAACTTGATGGTAATGTAAATACAGTCAAGATTGTCATGGTAGTAGCAATTTATGGTTATGTAAATACAGACTACATTGTCTGTGTAGTGACAACTGATTGTAATGTAAATAAAGATAACATTGTCTGTTTAGTAACAACTAATGGTAATGTAAATACAGACAACATTGTCTGTGAAATAACAACTTATGGCAATGTAGATATAGACAACATTGTTTTTGTGTAGTAACAACTGATGATAATGTAAATACTTACAACACTGTTTGGGTGTAGTAACATCTAATGGTGACGTAAATACAAACAACATTGTTTGAGTAGTAATGACATCATGGTATTGTAAATACAGACAACATTGTTTGTGTTATTTTATGATATCGATGTGACTATAATATTATACACTTTCTTGCATAGCATCTTGTATATTCATATTTGTCGTATATGTACTTAGCTTTAGACATGTCTGACAGCACAGTCTGTCTTAAAAAAATAAATTACTTAATTACTTTCGAGTACTGCCACATTTAATTGTTTATACGTCTATTTCATTTCTAATTATTTATTTGAGATAACAAAGTATCTCTTTACTTATTAATCTGGCAAACTTTTCTTAATGGTGAAATCTTCCTAGGCAATAACCATTACATTGATTTCAAATAAACTAAATAAAATTTAATTGTACAATAAATAAAATATAAATAGATAGAATGATTTGTGTCTGTTTAAATTATTTTTGATTATTCTATGTTCAGATAACATTGAATTAGTAACAACGTAATGTTAATGTAAGTATAGCAACAATTTGATGTAAGAAATCTAAATACCTTATTGATGCAACATTGTGACTTACCGTGGCGTAAATTTCGGCGAACCAGGCGCGCCCGGATACTGCGAAACGCTCCACGGACACGCCGGCCTAGCCCTCCGCAAAGTCCACCGAAACACCCTTTGCTCATTTTGGTTTAATAATATTTTAACTTAATTTCTTTCTCACAATCACAAATTGACATCTTTAATGAAGCTCCTAAAAGACACCACTAAGATTTATATTGCTATGCGACGGCTATAATTGCAATAAACAATTGAATTTATAGAGAAGAGCACTCTGAGTAATTCTGGGTTAGAATGAAATCGATATAAGTAATGAATACCCACAATATGGCATTGTGGGGGTATTACGTCATAGCTTACAATTATTTAATATGGAGGAAATATAATATTACACGTTAATACGTATACATTTATAATTAAATAAATTATATAAGGAATGTTTATGTAATAATAAAAGCTTAAAATGTCCTAATATTAAAGTGAAAATCCATAAAATAGCACAACTTTAATAAATTACCACCTAAGTATGGAAATCGAAGCGTCCTTCCAAAATGATGTTAAGGCAATATTATATGTCATTATAAGATAGATACTTCCCTAATTAAAACGAACTATTGTGTAATAGTTACAAAGTAATAAATATTGCTACATCATTATTACATGTTTATTGTAACAAAATGTATTATAAGTTTTTGTTTATGTACACTTATGAAATATTATAAGCAGCGGCGGGGAATCTTATTTGTGTGTGGAAAGTTGAGGGTGTAGATTTAAAGACTTTATTTATATTATCGAATACCCCTTCCCCTTTCTTCCCAGAGCTGGAGATCTGAGACCAATGGGGTGAGGCCAGGGGTGGTATAAAAAAAAGAGATATAGACAGTTTGCACTATTATTATTGGAGGACCATCACCTACATTTCTGGCATGATATAATTTTTAAATAATTAAATAATAATTTTTAATTTTTAATTATTTATATTGAGTCAGTAATTTATCATTACATTTTTATGTTTTTTTAAAATACTTTTTTATTAATATCATTATTAATTAATATTTTTGTATAAATTATCAATATTATTATTAATAAAATTACTATAAATTAAAATCTTGAATATTAAAAATTATTAAATATATTCTTAAAGATGCCTAATGCAAACAAATACCTCCCTTTCCCGACGACCGGAACCTTTAGGTTCTCGTCGCAGTCCATTCAACAATCATAAAGTGTATAAAGCGAACGGATAGTAAGACGCGACCCTCCTCGGTGGCTTAGTTGGATAACGCAGAAGTTGCATGTTGAGAAAGAATGTCGAAGACAGGGAAATCGAGGTTTGAATCTTGGTCGGGTGAGCTGTAGTGGCTTTTACTAAATGGATTTCCACTTTCCCTTCACGCAAAGGTGGGTTCATTTCATCTAAAATTTAACAACAGTTATTCCTAATCCATTGGCGTAATTAATACTCAGGCGTATAACCCGAACGCGTTAGTAAGACGTGGTGATAAGAAAAACCTTGCAAGATTACCTATTAGGTACTAAATTTCACTACCTTACGCAATGTTATTATTAAAAATAATTCTTTAACCTATTTTTCAGCAATGTTTTTATTTTTATAAATTTTTTAATTTTAAAAACTAAAGGGCCCGTAAACAAAATGAAACTCTACATTCATGAAATATTTAATATTTAAAGTAATATAAATCAAAACAAAAGTGATATAGTATAAAATTTATCAAGCTCCAAAATGACAATCAGAAGGAAAAAAGAGAAATTTTAATAAAGGAATCAATGTCACTTATTTACCCTCTCCAGTTACTTTTATTGATGATCATTACTCATTAGTTTGGTTTCCGACACTGTCTGGATCAGGGGGAATTTGTT